>JBBPRQ010000089.1:0-72937 GCA_038093095.1 Boletus insuetus
CCCCGCCCCACCTCAGCCCCAACCCCAACCCCAGTATAATCCCTACCAAGCTTCCGTCGGCTTTCAGGCGTATGTTCCCCAACCCCCCCAACCTATCATATCGCAGCCGGCCTACCCACAAGCACATCAATCGATTGCTCCCCCTCAGCCGTATTTCCCTCAACAACAACCGCAGCAACCACAACAACCTCGACATAATCATGCAATACATCATAATACTCCGCCTCAGCATCTTCCTCCCGCCAAACGACAAAAGTTCGACGGTCCCAGTGCAAATCATCACCATGGACAGCAACGTCCACCTCCTCAGCCACAGTTCCAACCCCCACCTACTCCTCAAAACCTCATGTACGCCCAGAACCAGGGCCAACAAGGTGCTAACCAGATACCACTTGGCGGAAACAACAGAGGAGGCATGGGCGGTCGTGGTGGTTCCATGAGCACCGGTCGAGGAAGAGGGGGATCCATGGGTGGTACGCGGGGTGGAATGGGTGGTCAACGTGGCGGCCGAGGCGGCGGCTCGTTTATGAATGGCGGTGGTGGCCGCGGTGGCCAGCAAGGTTCTTTGCGAGGTCACGGCTCACGAGGTGGTTTCGGCAACAAGCAGGACTTCCACAACCGCAGAGGTGGGTCGTTCAATCAACAACACCATCAAGGAAATATGGGCAATAGTGGTTTTCGTGGAAGAGGACAGGGCCATTCTTCGAGCCGTGCCGGGCGACAGGATGGTTCAAATACTCAACTGGGCAATCGCGATACGTTGTCTGGAAGTTTCGCAAATAGTGGTAAGAAGGACGAGAATCGGCGCACGCTTACGGATTTTAAGATTGTGGGGCTCGAGATGCCCGAACTTGGATGGACGTGGGGCGTACTTCCTTCTGCGGTCAGGCCAGAGGGCAAAGAGGGGGTTACTTCTCTCATTGACTCTTCACGTGCTGTTGTCAAGGAAGAATCGATACAGTCAAATGGTCTCTCCAGCGGGGAACGGCCTGACGCCCCACATAGGAGCGAGCATGTCGTTTTGGATGCATCAGCAGCGGCCGATGTCAAGGTCGAGCCGCCTGTTGGAGAGCAATCCTCGCTCGCCTCTCCGCCACCGTCCCGCATCCGCATTTATTTCCACACACCCGTTTCACCGGATGATTCGCATCCAATTCCGCCCCATTCTTCTTATGCTTATGGGACCTCGCCCATGGATTCGCGCAAAGGCAAGCGCAAGAAGATTGAGGATGATGATGGTGACGCAGAAGAGGGCAGAGGGCGCCCACCCCCGCCTCGCGGAAGCCAGATGAGCGATACGGCTAGTGTTGACTTGGATGGAATGGGTCGAGGCAGTGCTGCACCAAGTGTAGCCGAGACTGCTAGCGAAGGCGACTGGCTTATGGCTGCTATCGCCGAGGACGATGGAGATACTGCTGACGTTGAGGGTGGCGCCCTTGGGGAGCACACCGATAACGGGGACGACAACCAACTCCGTGTGAGTCGTGTTGAAGACCCTCACGTCGCAGTCAGTGAGTCAACTATTCCTGGGCTTGGCGGCGACATTATCAACGGTGAGTTTCTGACCGATCTCGAACGTCGCTATGATGGATGCTTCCGAACCTGGATGGAGGGTGTCCATCTGAGCATTGGAGGCTTCGCGCGGCTAACTCTTACTCCTGAAGGCACCCTTATTGATGGAAATGGAACTGGTTCTTCTGGCGATGACTGTGCTGCTGCTACCGTTCATGAAAATGAAACAGGGGAGCATGACAGCGTGGCAGCAGGCGATAACCCTGCACCTGTTCCATCCAACTCGCTTAACGAAAGTTGCACTTCTGGTTCATCCCAAAGACAGTCTAACGTGGACTTTGTCTCCATGTTTGAAGAGGCTACAGAGCTCGCTGCCCCGGAGGCCACACAGCCTGTTCAAAGCGAGCTCGGCCCTGGGAATGGGGGCGAGGCAGTGCTTAGTAGATGTGATTCTTTCGTTGAACCGTCTCGTCTCGCTTCTCAGTCTTCTTCGTCTTTGAGTTCTTCATTTGATGTTTCGTCTAGTCGTGCATCTGCACCCCCTCCCGCCACCTCCGCGCAATCTGGTACACCTCAACTTGATAACCAATCTGCTGACCATGCAAGGCCCCTTGATGTACAGGGTCCCACAGCCGAAGGTGTGGTCGACGTAGCAAGGACTGTTACCGCTCCAAAACCATTACTATCTCATTCTTCTTTTGCCTCTACCGTTGTAGGCGACAGTCCAGACAATGGTCTCTTCTCGCAGGAGGAAGAAACAATGACACAGGTCGACAAGTCATCCTTGCACCAATCCCAAGTGGATGAAAAAGTTGTTCATGATCTTGTTCATGAGAACGATCAAGAACATCTCCCGGAGCCACCCGCTTCTCCAGCATCGAACACGTTACTGTCAACATCGTCGGGCTCCACTTACGGCGACTCATCGCATCAACCGGTGATCACGTCGCCTACAAAAGGGAAAACACCTTCTCCAAATCGTCTTTCGATATCGTATGCTGCGGGTAGTAGACGATTGGTTGTGGATGCCGAAGTTGTCGAATGTCTTCGTGTGTATAGAGCCGAAGGTCGGATCGAGGTGCATATGTCCCTTGACAAGGATGATGAGGAAGGCTTGAAAGGTGTGCTGGTATGTACGGCTTCCACATTTACTCCACGCGGGCACTGACAACGTCCAGGTCGAAGGGCTTTCGGAGGCCACTAAATCGTACTTGCCTCTGCCAACCGTCCCGGAGCCATGCAACGCCGACGAGACGATACCTTCGTTTTGGAATGTCTTGCTTCCATCCAAGGTACACCTCATCGTCTATCTCGACACAGAACGACCTCTGTCTGAACCCAAATGGGTGAAAACAGGGGATGTGCAAGAGTGGTCGAAAAGCATGTTCGGACGCATGTTTTGGGTTGCCGGCGAGGCTGTGGACGGTTGGGAGAAGAAGATCGAGGTTGCGGACCCTGATCCGGTTTGTGTGTTCTCATCGATTTTCATCTTTGTGTAACCGTTTTCATAGGCTCCGACGATCTGGACTGTTCTTGAGGGTTGGGCAGTCAATTCGCTGGTAGGAGTCCCAAATGAGCGTCAGCGCTTCCTCAAGACGCACATGACGGAAGTCGATAACCTCTTGGAGATACTACTGAGGCTTGTTCGTGGGGAACGCGCAACGCCTTTTTCTCAAACGGCACCTGCTATATCTGCGCCAACCATCTCGGGTCCTCTTCTGGCCGCATTCTCCCAATCGTCAGCACACGGAGCACAGCAAACACATGTTTCTCTCGCCGTGCTTGCGATGTTCTACATGACTATCGAGTATGCACAAAAGGCAAGCGGAGAGAAGGGCAAAGCAGAAGCAGAAGGAAGGATTGGTGAAATAATCAGATGCTTGCCGTCACATCTGATCTACAAGAGTCTGGATGGTATCTTCAAGGAGTGGCGAGCTGAAAAGAAGGGCACGAATAGATGATTATACTGTCTATGTCTTGTGTCTTTTTTTTTCTTTTGTTAATTATTCCAATTTTTGTCACGTGATGATGTGTGCGATCTGGATACCGGCGAGGACGCGTCACCGTGCATACACTTCTTCATCCCCCCATTATGGTCAGCTCGTAGTCTGATTCTCTCAGTTCGCGTGATACTCACCACCTACGCAGTTCAGAAACACATACGACTCCGATAACACCGTTTTCTCGCCGCAAGGTCGTCTTCATCAAGTTGAATATGCCCTCGAAGCCGTGAAACAGGGATCTGCAGCGGTCGGCTTGCGATCAAAGACACATGCTATACTGTTGGCACTAAAGGTGTGTATGCCCGTGATGTACTGCCAACACGTGTATTGATGATTTCCGGCAGCGTTCTACGGGAGAACTGGCTTCATATCAGCAAAAGATGTTTCGAATAGATGACCATGTCGGTATTGCAATCGCAGGGCTGACGTCGGACGCGCGCGTTCTGAGGTATGGCAACCTGTCCCTCGTACGACTAACATGCTGGATCGAACAAGGATGTTTTTAGTAATTTCATGCGGCAACAAGCTCTGAGCGAACGTATGGTCTTCAATCGCCCAATGCCCGTAAACCGGCTTGTTTCTGCCATCGCCGACAGTGAGTTCCCATGGTGCCATTTTAAACGTGCGCGTCATCTCTTGCATGGCTAGAGGCGCAGGTCAACACGCAAGAATATGGACGTCGGCCCTATGGCGTCGGCTTCCTTGTTATCGGACAAGATCAAACAGGGCCCCATCTATTTGAGTTCTCGCCTTCGGGAAACTCGTACGAGTACTTTGCCATGTCGATCGGTGCGCGCAGCCAGAGCGCCAAGACTTATCTAGAGAAGCACTTTGAGAGCTTTGCGGATTGTGCGTCTCCTTGACTGTCTGGTGCTATGACGTATTCAAACTTTTGCAAGGTACCCTGGAAGAACTGATCAAACATGGCCTGCACGCGCTCCGCGAGACGCTCCAACAGGATAAAGAACTCAACATCAACAACACGTCGATTGGTATCATCGGCCCGGCTGGCCAGCATGAAAAGCCTACTTCTCCTCAAGGTAAATTCCACATCATTGAGGGGGAAACAGTGCGGCTTTACTTGGAAAGTATGGATGCGAAAGCGCCAGCGGATGGAACAGTTCCAGTGCCTCCCGCAGCACCCGCCGAAGATGTACAGATGTCAGGATGAAAGTGACAATATACGATGCCTCAGTGTAGCACTACCCTTTCAACCGAGAGGCAAAAACATAGGTTGTACGCGCATGCTAATGGGGAGAGTACTATAAAGATAACTGAGTGTGGGTGGTATGACTACACGACGAATCTAAGGTATCCATCTTTTAGGCTCTATGACTGAGTTTGTTGGCTTCTGTCCTAGCGTTCCGCCAAAGCTGAGCCGCCAAGCCGGGCCGGCGGAGCGCAACGAGCAAATGCACCATCGTACTTAACAAGGCCACACTACCCGCCTGATGTGCAGCCGCGACAGGAATGGGGACGAGGTACAACAAAGTAGCCAGTCCCAGCAGCACTTGGACGTTGGCCATCGCGAAGGCAGCCGTTACCGAGACCCGGGCGTGTGGTGGCAGCAACGAGCGAACAGCACCACGGCGACTCAGAGCGAAAAGGAGACAAGTACTAAAATATGTCGTCATGGCCTGAAGTAGAAGTTAGAGTCGAAACGGAGGATGAGTTAGGAATGAGGAAACTTGCAAGCACACGATGGTCAAACTGAACAGTGGTGGGGTTTTCAAAGATATTTCTCCACCAGATATCATATCCATCCGCATTTTTAGCATATGCAGCGGAGAAGAGTTCGCCCATGGGTGGTACAATGCGACCACCCATTAATGGGAACTCGTTATATAGTAGCCCAGCATCCAGGCCCGCCACGAAAGCACCTTGTATATTCACGTGAGAACTAATACAGGTCCACTCTGGCTACCACCTACCAGATAATGCTGTGAGGAATACGAGCGCTGTCAATGCACGAGAATACCGGGTGAACCGCTTGATCACAGGGTTGGAGAGCACTTCCTTCCATGACATGGTTCTTGATCCGCTCCAGAGACCGCTGTGTGCATACTTCCAATCCTTGATGACTGCTAGACCCGTTCCGAGCATTCCAGCATAAAGTAGGACGGCAGTACCGAGGTGTGCTGCCAGGCGGTATTGGGAAACGCGAGGTACCGCGCCGGGAGTGTCCATGATTGAGTCCTCGAGACCAGATTTAACCATGTACCATCCGAGAACCCCTTGGAAGCCAAGCAGCAGTGCCATACCAGTTAGCTTGGCGGACATGGACGTAGTGAGCTTCTTCCTGACAACAAAGTAGGACAGCGGAAGTACGAATGCAATACCAATGATGCGACCCAAGACACGATGGCCCCATTCCATATAAAAGATATTCTTAAACTCGTCCAATGAAATGGAGTGGTTTAACCTGTCAGAATGATTCAGCCGACTCTGGACAGAGCTGCTGCTCAGGTAATCAACACACTGACAGCTTGAACTCTGGGGTCGCCTTGTACTTTTCAAACTCGGCATTCCAGTTGTCGTCATTGAGTGGGGGTATGATGCCAGTGATGGGGCGCCATTCCGTGATGCTGAGACCGGATTCTGTGAGCCGCGTGACGCCTCCGACCACGATGACGGCAACGACAAGTGCAGATGAGAAGAGGAGCCAGCTGCCGACTGCAGGTGGTGCCAATACGGGCAATTTGGAAACATCCACCTCGGATGAGACTGTTCCGGTCGACAATGCGCGTGAGTTACGGAACCGGAGCGCTGCAAGTCTGTTGATATCTAGCTTGTTCGCCCGCAATGGGGACAGAGTATGACACAGGCGTGGTAGTGCGGGTCGCTGCAGAATACGCGATCTCAGGACGCTAGTCATAGACGGACCGACTCCATGAAAGCCGCAAAGTGCTGGTCGAAACGCTGCACGAAGGATGTGCATCGGACCCGTCAAGTTTGCCCACCGCATAATTAGTACGCGGCGACTTTTCGTTGCTGAACACGTGACGACTTCAAAACTGAGCAAAGGTCCCACATAACACATACAAATGCTTTCATCACTGGCAAGACGACTGACAGCGTCTAGGTCAGTTCCGCAGGTCCTGCGATCACTATCGACATCCGCCTCGCAGTCCAGCACAGAGGAGACTATAGTCGCTAAACTGACCGAGCGTTTCTCCCCATCCGAGCTTGCAGTGCAAGACATTTCTGGTCAGGGCGAAACGAACACTCACAGATGGAATTAACACTGTGCTAACCTGTGTGCCTAGGAGGATGTGGCTCGTTCTTTGCAATCAAGATTGCTAGTGACACATTCAAGGGCCTATCAACAGTAAAGCAACACAAGCTGGTCACTCAAACTTTGAAGCAAGAAATCTATGGAATTCATGGGCTACAGGTTCGTCCCGGTAGAAATGAACTCGATAAATGCTAATCCTCCGACAATAGATCAAAACAATAATACCTCCATAGCCTGGTAACAGGAAACCGGATCCCTACATAGCACTTGATGCTGCATCACATTCTACAATTAGAAACCAGATGTAATGAATAATCCCAAGCCCTCGGGCACTGAATTCTCACTTGTTCAAGGACCTCTCGTACCCTTGGAAACTCATTCATTCCAGAGTTCTGTTACCTGTATATTAGCTCCCAGAGCTGTAACTGATAGGATCCTCTTATTTTCGTGGCTTTCTATACACCATCAAAAGAGAAATGGCTTCCCTACTATATCTCTCGCGACCTGGGTCGTCCTCGATCTGCACGAATTTGAGCACACTGCTTAATAGGTGAACTTGCAGTACATACCTCTTTCCAATTGAACTTTTTTTTGAGCAGGGTAAAGAAGTGCTTATCCGCCTGTCCACAGTAAGTAGTAGTACAGTGCTTTTCCACGGACGGAAATACCTTTCGCCTTTTCTTGTAACAAAACAGTATTTCCGTTTGCTCCGTTGCTAGCTCAAAAAGAGTCTTGACTAGGAGGGGAAATGTCGGCTCAAAGTAAACGCAATCTGCGACAAGGATTAGATCTGGTCGGGGTATTTCTTGGGGCAGTGCCTCCCCCCTGACATTCCATGATATGAGTGATGCGATCTCCCGGAAAAGGTCAACTTTGTTCACCAGCTCAATTCCGACACAGTGACAGACGAGTCTAGCTGATTCAGCTTCACATTCGCATGCATGATATCCAGCAATGGCCTAGGTCGATCTGAGTCAGATTGCATCGTAAGCAGGGAAGTGCTGACGCTTGGTCGGTAATCCAAACTTTGCCCCCGAGTTTCCCAGCGACCAGCCCCACCAAACCAGTTCCACTTCCTAGTTCCAATATTGTTCTTCCTGTGCAGTACCGCTCCCTACGAAGGGCCAGATAATTTGCGAGGACCTGTAATCGGTTCATCTTTCATGTTAGGGCAGAGTGTGCTTGGGCAGATATGCGAACCTCTCCGGCGGGCCACGCAATACCCCCGCAACCAGGGCCTGGGTCCACCCTGAGCACGATGTGTATAGCCGTGGAAGACCCACAGTCTGGGAATGATAGCCGGATAAGTTGATCCTGAATAGATCGTGGTTGAACGGGGACAATGTTCTGGGAGTCGTCGTCATCTCCAAGACTCGTGTCACCTCTGAGATGCCGAAGAGGGTCAAGTGCGTCTAGGGCTTCATCCAGGGCAATTTCGTCAGAAAGGACTGATGGGTTAAGATCCGCCAGAGAGCTGTTTATCGGGACAGTCGTGACGTATAAGCAATGTCGAGAACAATTCAATTCCACTTGACAGGGCGTAAAGGATGTTGCTTACGAGTGATTGATCATGCTTGCGACAGTACTTACAAGTCGAGCCACGTTTCCTATGACCTCACTTTCTGTTCAGATATGGGTGGAATTGAACGCCTTGACCTGTCCAATGCTGGTTATCCGAGAAATCAGTTGATTGAAAATGATACGCCCTGATCATGTAAAGTACCATCTTGGGTCGCGAACCCATCCGAAACTAGATGGCACGATGTCGCGGTGGGATTGTCATCCTGCCAGGACCCGCAACGACGTCGACCATATGACTAGACGGAGATCCGAGTCAGTGTTCGGTCCGTGTGTGCATGTGAAGTTTAACTGGTTGGAGTCCAAACGTCCAGACCTTCTGTCCCGGTGTTCTGATCAGTCGATCGGCGTTCTGACTTTGTCCATCAGCACGATCAGAGTCGTAGTTGTCTCTATGAAAAAGCAAAAGGTCTGTGTCTCCCATGGTGATGGTGGTCGAGTCTGCGCCAATCCAACCCAGCAAACGTGGAAATGTTTCCCATCAATTACCGACGTTGCCATAAACATTTCATCAGTGATGCACTGACAAGCTGTGTCGGCGAGGGAACACTCACTCTCAGTGACTTAATTTTGCCCAAGTCCGGTAACTAACCGCAACCCCTTCTCCAGGCGGCCCATATATTCGTCCGAAGATGCGTTCTTTTCCTGTACTCGGTCCATCAGCGCTCCTGCCATCTATCTCCGTGACCCTTCAACGCTTGGATTGGCTGGTCTTTTCATCCCTCCATTGAATATTCGAAAAACTCGCCCCAGATGGATGACATTCAGCCCCTCCCAATGCCTACGCGCAGAAAAACATGCCGAGTCAGGGGACCTCGTCCCTGTAGCTTTGTATCATCTTCATCCGACTCCTCGTCGTTTAATGAGCACCGAGACATCTGGCGGAACATTCAAGGGCATGGCCTGTGTCGGAGCTCCACCCAACGCTCGACTACTTCGCATGAGTCATCGGATTCTAGCTTCTCCTCGCCCCCGTCCTCGTCCTCATCCCCCGTGACCACACCAAAGATACTCGTCGAGTTTGGTGAAAAGCCACACTATCGTCATGCACCCAGGCGCAAGCCTGCGGGGCCTCGCGCTCCCCACAGTAATCCATACTTTGATGAGCGCCCACGACCTGAGATAAGCACATCGCTACCTGCGGTTCCGCAGCTCGAGCAAGAGACTTCGCGGACTACGCCGCCGCCCGTCCCAATCGCCGATACGCGCCGACCACAGATCCCGCCATCCACTATCCACTCTCCGACCAACTTCCTTCTAGATTGGGATGCCATATTTGAGATGTTAGGATGCTCATAGGTATTGCGGGAAGCTGGTAAGCAGATGCATCGCCATCATTGCGTAGGGCGCTCACCTAATCCCCTTTCTTTGACATATTGTTAAACAGTCATCATGCCATTAGCCACGACGCCAAATGATTTATACCTCGCGCGCATGACTCACATACCCATCTATTTTGCATCACGGACACTCGTGTATTATTAAGATTGGCAAGGACAGTGGAATCGTTTTGTTTTAGTGATGACTTCAATATCCTCTCCATTTTCAGAATAAAATAATCTACATACACATGCATTGTATCTTGATCGAGCCCATGGGCTATAGAGGCTCTTACTCTTGAAAACGAACGCTCTTAGTACCAACGCCACGAAGGGACGATCGCGATTCGCACCTCGGAACGCCGACACTGAGTAGACATGGGAGGGACTCCACGCTTTCCCACTTGCAAGTCACACGGTATACGCGGATGTTAACGTTCAGATACGGGAAACTGCAGACGGAATGTTCCGCGATCAAATCGCGGCAAACTTGGCCGAGGATACAGCGCAGTCTCAGCGCAGTAACGATTTGTGCTCAACAGTTCAAGTGTATAGAGCCTTAAAGCGTGGGATATGCGATATTCGTGCGAGTGATGCGGTGAAGTCTGGGTGGTCCTGTCTCATAGACTGGTCTGGTCGCCAGACTACCAGGGTCCTTGTCGGATTTGGCTTTTCGCACTTGCTCCGATAGGCTGTTCCTGGGAAGGAACTTGGAGTTGTGAGTTTTGGATAAAAGGGCAGCTCCAAGCGCCGTGTTTGATGGAGCGGCTGGTGTTTGTCTTTACCAGTGCCAGCCGCAGCCGCCAGCGCCGGTTTCTTTAATTTAACAAATCGCACTCCGTGTAAGGGAAATCCACTTACCGTCCGTCGCGCTCTCTGATCCACGCTGATAGTAGATACGGGAGACGACGGTGAGCACTGTGCACCCGAGTCTACCTTGGATGAATGGCGAGCCTTTGACGCGACGCCGCTTTGCTCGTTCCACGGCCATCAGCGGAGGCTCTGATCAGCGCAAGGAAATGCCTCCTGCCAATGACGATTGTGGTGACGGCACACGTGTTCGCCTTGAGGCAAGTGTCCTAACAGAGCCTTTAACTCATCTCCAATCCAGTGAGAGAACGGCGCTCCGCATCCCGTCTCAGACTGCTTCCCTCTCGTGCCAGACCGCCGCATTGATCATCTAGATTTTCAAATTTCCCTACTCAGATCCGGCAACGTTGCGGAGTCACACCTCGATGTGTCCTCGAGGCACAGTCTGGCCAGCCGCAATGCCCATGAGAAATTAATTATCCGTTCGTATAAAGGGTACCACTTACATTCGCTCCCCCTTCCATTCCTATCCGTCACTCCTCGCAAGAATGTCGTACTACGACCCTTACTACTCCGCTACTCCCAGGTCTCGGCGCGCATCCTTGAGTTATGTACCTGCCCCGGCATCATCCTATCATGATCCAATCATGCATGTCAGTCAATGAGTCCCCTGTCCCCAGTTCTACACGTTTCGCTGACCCTCCCACCAGTCCTATTCTCAACCCGCTTATTCTCAACCAGCTTATTCTATGTATGCAGGCAGCAATATGAGCAATCCTCTTATGACATGTGCGATTTATATTCTGGCGCTATTTGAACGTGTTCTCAATAGCATGAACATCCAGCTTACGATGACATGGCCATCGATCCATACTACACAGATCGTCGTGCTTACACACCTTTGGTTCAACCGATGTCGATTCGTCCCCGTCGCTCATCATCCGTATCGTATGCCTCTTCCGCCGGTTACGCTCTCGATCCTCTCCGTCACGGTCGGGGGTTTGGACGCGTCTTGAAGTTCAAGCGTAAAGGTGCCTTCCGAGCGGGCATCACGCTTGGGGAAGCACAGGCAAACGTGCGACTGTCAGATATGGACTCGTTCACACTCCAGGACCTTGGTGTAGATCTCAGGGGGAAAATCCACGTGAATCTGAGGGTAGGTCTCGCCGACACGTAATGACCCCGAGTCTCAATTATTTCCGTAGTGGCCTGGGTATTCCCCGCTCAACTACGAGATTCCGGTGGACGGATTCGGAGGCTATGCTGATCTTCAGTCGCTTGCCAGACGGGTGGGCCGTGCTGTCTCCCACTACGTTCAGGTTGGTCCGCCTTATCAAAGTTTCATGTCATTTCTAATTCCGCTTTTGTCTACAGGCTAATGTGATACCGATCCATTGGGATCGAATTGAGATGCAACATCTGGAAGAACTGTCGATCGGAATGTGGCATCTAAAACTGAGCACTCAATAGGGTCCTCCAGCTCCGCCGTGTTTGATCACACTTGCCCGCTGCCTTGGTTGTACTGGACGGTCATTTGATATGTCCATGTCGACTAGTACTGTAAACCATATTCAATGTATCAATCGTCACTTCTAATATTATTTGCCATTGCCACGAACCTTGGTCGGCGGGGCGGTGAATATTTGAATTATCGGGCGTGTTCGGAAGTGGTTAATATGGAGGCTGCGGGGAGGCGACCACCTTGGCTTCCTGTCAAAAGGGGATGCGGTGGGACAGGTTACGTACAAGCCCCCTGCACAGTCATGATTTCTTTGGATGAAACAGACACAGCTCTCGTCGAACAGATCCTCGCGAGGTTTCATTCGCTCAATCATACACCAAGCGACGGGACCTACACCATCTTAGCGGCATTTGTGCTGTCTTGCTCCGACCCGCATCTCCGGACGCAGATCATCGCGCTGGCCACGGGATGCAAGTGTCTACCAAAGGACCGCCTCCCGGAACAAGGTGACGCTTTACACGACTCGCACGCAGAAGTCCTCGCCCGTCGTTCCGCACTCCGCTGGTTTCTCGAAGAAATCGGACGCTACGTCCGAGGCGGCCACTCAGCCTGGCTGACCAGAGACAGCGACGGCATGTTTCGCCTCAAGCACGGCGTTGGCGTGACCATGTATATATCCACGCCGCCCTGTAAGACCCGGTCACTTTTTGTTCGCGTGTCCGAGGATACTGATCATCAGACCGCATACGATCAAGGTGGTGACGCGTCAACGCGCTTTCTCGCGTCTTACCAAGACGAGGAGATGGCAAAGATCAAGGATGCTGCTGTCTTTGAGCCGTTACCGGAAGGTGTCGCCTCCAGAGGTCGAGACAATTACGCCTTGTTGGGCGTGTTGCGAACCAAGCCCGGGCGCGCCGATTCACCATCAACGTTGTGCATGTCTTGCAGCGACAAAATCGCGCGGTGGAATGTGCTCGGGATCCAAGGCGCCCTCGGTTCCGCGTTCCTTCATCCGATCTACATTTCCAGGATCATCATCGGTGAAACACCTCGACACTTGCAACGGGACGTCAGAGCCGACTGCGAAAGAGCCTTTTGGGGACGCTTGTTGTCAGACATCTCGGGTAAACGTCTCACTCGAGCCGTCTTCGTTTCGGACGTCCGCTCAACATTGACGACGTGTTAGCCTTCCCACTTACTTTCCACGTCAGCCAACCCCAAGTTATTTTTACGCCGATTCCGTTCCAGTTCTCCAAGTTCTCCGTTGCTCCTTTTGGAACGGCCCGGTCGTTCAACGAATGTAGCGACGCTCTTCCATGTCCATGTCGTCCTTTCGTACTGAGATGTCGTGTTTATGCTTAGCGCTGTGCTGGGTTGCGGATGCATCCTTTCCGCACGAGATATTGATCAACGGCCTTAAACGAGGTGTGCCTCCAAAACACCGCTTCAAGACAATGTTCAGGTGGGTTGACACGTACCAGCCGATCCTTGGCCTGTCGCACATGACACGTTGGGTAGACCGCAGCTCTCCAAGGCATCCATGTTCAGGCTTTACTGGGATACGGTGCACCTCCTCCGCAGTGACGGTCCGTCCTTGGAGTATGCGCTGTACCCCACGAAAACGTGTACATACTTTGAAGTGAAGCAAAGCGTTTCACATTACCAGGCAGCAAAAGCACACCTTATAGGCAAGGGTTGCGCTTTCGCTGGATGGGTTACGAGTGGTATGTATTGGGAGAGCTTCACACCGATGCCGTCGGATATAAAGCCTGTGGGGGCTGAGGAAGTAGAAGCAACGGGAGCATAAGAGTATATTCCACCATCTTGGGCCAGAGGTAATCATACATCGTGTCTACACGTGAAAATGATCATAAAGCATCATTAAGGATCTCTCTATATGTAGAAGCCGGTTACACCCGAAGGGTTATTGATCCTTCTTCTCTTCTGGAGCGTTGTTATCGATTCCCGCAGGTTCGTCAACAGATTCATCAACAGAGGGCAGTGCCTTGACGTCTATAAATGGTGTGTTTCCAACGGATTCCACATCCGTTAGTGGAGGGCTGTTGCGCCCAGAACGATTGTTATTTTCAGCGAGCTCCTTGCGCAGCGCCTCCAATTCACGTTCAAATCTGTTGGGTCATTTATAGTCAGTGTGGGAACTTAAAGGGGATGAACGACGGGGCTGTACGCACTTGCGCCCAAAGACTTCGATGTAGAAGCCTCCGCCATTCCACACACTCACAGCAAATATCGAGATCAGAAAGGCGCCACTCCACCGTGGGCTGTCGTAAAGCACATACACTGCCGGCAACGCCGCCAGAATGGAATACACTAACATGTACCGCATGAGTGTATGATGGCTTTTGGACACGAAAACACTTGCCAAATTGGCCAGCCATGAAATATACCTCGCGCTTTTCGGGACGAGTCCTATCGAGCGCACGCCCAATTGCACCACGCTTGTCATTGAGGAGGAACGAGAGCGATGTAGTCCTTTGTCCAGACTCGATTTTCGATCGTCGGTCTACATAAACAAACTGCAAGGTCGGGATTGAGCTCGTGTGTCGACGATAAACTTGGGTTATGTATCACCTTCCAGTACAACAGTTGCCAAATGAGAACTGTCAGGAAAAAAAGTCAACGACAGTGCGTCAGAAATCCAACATATCGGCTTACAAATAGCGCCACTGATGGGCAGAGCGCGTCCAGCACTCAAATAAGGTAACGCAACCAGTGCAGGGAAACGCTTTTCAGCCTCGGGATAGAAATGCCTACACCAAGATCACGGTCAACCTCCAAGATATGTTCGTTGATGACCCACCGTATTACAGTAAACGTGAACGGGGCATAGATGTGGATGAATAGCGATGTCACTTTATCAGAGTCATGAAACACGAGGCTGTTTCTCCACGTGATGACTGCACTCGCAAGCGCACCATGCGAAAGACAGTAGCATGCCATGAACAACGCCGTATTCGAAGGGAAGAACCAGATGTAAATGAAGTTGAGGATTGTAACGTAATAGCAGAGGTCGAAGAGAAAGTAATGCCAGTGACGCTTCTTGTAGGTATACGCGCGAAGGGGGAGCAGATACAACCCCTGAATGGTATACGTAACGTGTATCCACCTGAAACACGTGTCATAAGGACTTGTAGTCGTGAGTGGGGGAGGAAGATAACATACTCTGGGGCCATCCCAAACAAAAGCGCCGATACCAGGAGTGACATAACCCCAAAGAAGAACGAAACCTTGTCACGCGTTCGAACCACTTTCGCGGAATGCCATGATGTCACCAGTGATTGCATACGTGCAGAAACCTGTATACGTGAGTGAGAACGGCTTGCGCATCTGTGTGAGCGACTCGCAAGTCACCTTCAATTTGAAGTTTTTGATTTCGCGGTCGAGGTTCTCCGCCAATACATCTCCGGATTGCGTGCGTTTCTTGAGTGCTTCTTCGGCCTTTGTCTTGAGCCTCTCGCTGTGTTTCTGGATCTGCCTCTGCAGGAGATCCAAGCGCGAATCAAAGTATGTCTCCATAGTATCTGCACAGACACGTTCATGGACATTGTGACAAGAAAGCAAAATATACACACCTAGTAAGGTAAACGCCCCAGCCCAATCCGAGATATCGTCACGGAGAAATCGTTCGAATGATGCAGAGAAGAAGCCCATGCCTATAGAATTCTCCACCCTTGAAGGTGAGGGGGGCCGTGAAGTCATTTTATATCACTGAGAACAATGGCAAAGCTTGACTGGCTGTGGTCGTTGTGCAACACAGAAGCGAGAGCGTGCCCGCTTTGACGCTGCTTTGTGACACGCCGCAGACACACCACACCCTTGCTTAGTAAGGTTCACACAGGTAACTGTTCTAGTGAAATTCCAGAGGACACTGGATTCTATATTGAAGGGATATACATAAGGTCTACACAAGGGATAGGTCGCCAAACTTCTCTTTGTAGCCTACAAACACGTCAACGGCGTTCGACATATATGTGAGAGTGGGTTTACCTGGCACACTAAATTTGCCCTTCTTCACCATGATGTCAACGGTTTCCGCCAACCGTGGATGAGAGGTTTCAAAGTCAGATACCTACAACACATAAACACGGGTGCATTGACACGGAGAGAAACCTACAGTCAAGTCCTCGAACGGGCGTGCTTCCTCAATGTTGGCAAGAGTAACTTGGAGGTCCTTCAGCTCGACGTCAATTTTTTGTGCAGTCTCTTCGGCTTTCTCGACCTATAACATAGCACGCGTGAGGTGACACACAATGAGCGAAACCGCGACGACGGACCGCTTTGGCCGCGAAGGTCTCAATGACTTTGACGTGGGCATTGACATCATAAGTAACAGGCTTGAAGTTGTTCAATATCTTCTCGGCCTCATCGGCAATCGCAGTGTTTCTTAGGACAGTGCGATAGTAAGCAAAGTCGACGGTAGTTGGTTGAGAAGCGTATTGTGCATGGATACGCTGAGCATCACCGTGCCGCTTTCGGAACGCCTGGAGACCAGCGATTGTCTCTGTCCATAGTGACGGTGAGCATCTGCAGAGCACCTGATTTGAAGGTATTAACCTTTCCCCAGTCCGAGTGTCGTGTACAGTCGGGCAAAATCCTGTTCTCATGGAATTCAGCGTGACGCTGAAACGTACAACTGTAACTCACAACTGCGGCGACGGCTGCTCTAGACGCCATGACCTGACGAGAAAGGCTAAGTTGAGTGTAAACACAGAGCAATCGAGTCGCTCGTACGGATGGCTCGGAATTGCAAGACTTGGAGAAATGGGAAGGAAGTGGTACCGGGAACTGCCGATATATGATATTTATTATGATTATTTTCGCTCAAAAAATATCTAACGATAACTTCCTCCCTGTACTGAAATCCCTGGGCCCTGCTCTTGGAACACTACTAGAAAGCGGGTCGCAGTGAAAAGTGGCATGTTCCCATTGGCCAACATATAAACTTGAAAGGTCGGACAAATAACAAGAGGGACAACTGGATTCTAAATCCACCACTCTGCGCCGCGGTGCGATGGATATCGTCCACTCGGAGTAAGCTTGAAGACGCGTTGAGCATCTGTACACAGGGCTATTTACCTATGCGGTGGACGGTGAGTGCCCCGTCGTGCCAAGAGTCTATATATACAACGATGATCAGATGACACCTGCACGTTTCCACGAACCGAAACACCTTATCTCTCACTTTGGGGCGGGTACTAACGCATAAAAAGGCAACTCCGTTCTCGTTGAAGCTTCTACAATCCCGTCCGTCGAAAAATGATTCTAGGGAGCTGGTTCGAGCAGCTAATATCCGTGGCTAGGCCACACAGCATCTGGCGAGACGCTGCTCCCCCTGGCTCCAATGACGTACCTGTGCCATTATCTCGCACACTGCTCCACGCCCTACTCCACGGCCTTGCTCTATTGGTTGCTCTCATGGTTTTAAAGCGGACGTGGACCAAGGCACGTTCTCAGCCCAGTGATACCACCTTCAACCCGGACACCACCAAAGGTGATGCCGAGAACAAAAGGCGCGAACACGGCGGTCAGACTTGTTATCTTTGTATCGCAATGAGTACTCACCAGGTGTTTCGATTCAGAGTGGACTCCACAGCGTTTTGACTACCCAGAGGTCACCCCTTGCGCGTTCGAGCTCAAGGATATGAGGCCTGTTCCATATCGTCCATTTCGGTGGGGTGAATATCAGTGAGTTGCATAAGCTTTTCTCGACCTGTCCGTCGTGCAACTTGGTTGAATCTAACCATGACCTGACAGTGTGACGATGGGGATTCGTACCATGCCTTGGAGTGAATGGATTGAGCTCGACTCCACCTACCCGGTCTATCAGCGCATCCGCGACTTCAGACTTGGAACGCGCGGGAGGAATGCTGTACGTGTTCTACCTTTACGCGAAGACGGTATCGTCAAGGTATCGGGAGGAGCTGAGGCTGGTATGTAATATCCTTCCTTGGTTGTGGTAGGATGCTCAGCTGACCTCCATATAGCAAAAGAATTGGTGTACGAACTTGCAGAATATCTTTCTCGTCGGTACCCGACGTCGTTCCGTGTTACCCGGATTTCGTCTTCGTCTTCGTCTGTTCCTTCCCTTGGCGGAGTCCCGCTCTCGTGGGACGGAAGGATGCCGATTTGTTCCGTCGAGGTCAAAGAAACCGGGGCCAAGTTTGACCTGAGTATATTAGACGGTCTTCAAGGTGTGGAGATGGGGGAAGCAGCAATGAAGATTGCAACTGGGCTGTAAGTGACAACTCGTGCACACATGACAACGTGTTGGTGACGACGGTGATAGTGTTCAAGAAGACATGGCCATCATGCTAGAAGGTGGTTCGCCGCGCTCCCTCCGCGTGGTACTCGTATTTGTCGCGGTGCTTGCTGACTGCCACGCGGCATAGGATCGAACGGGAAGTATTATTTCCAGGCTGGGTCTATATGCACGCCAGGTTAGTGGGCAAGAGACAGACCTGGGTTGGCATTGCTGATACTGTTGGTGCACATAGGGTTCTGGCGCATGGACGACAAAATTGGCATGTCGCTGGATGAGATTCATGTGTCGGGAAATGTGCCCCAGTGTGAGTGCTTCTGATAATGGTGATATTTACTCATTCGCTCGCTTGTAATCTTAGTCAGGGAGAAGCTCGAAATGAGCATGGAGCGGTTCTTCAGACGCATGCCTTTGGATAAGCCAGTGATACGGAATAATTATTTTATACAGGTCGTCAAGCCCAGCGACATTAAAGGAACGGATGTTGATCCGGAGGAGTTAGGGTGGTCGGAGTCGACAAACGGACCCGAGGATGAATTCGTTCATGGGCATGGACACAGCGCTGAACCGGCTGCATACCTCGCGCCTGCTACACTCCGGTTGCGGAGCGAGCGACAGACGTTGCGACGACTGCCGCGTACAGGGGCCATCATCTTCGGGATACGGACATATCTGTTCAAGATGGAAGAGCTTGCACGGGAACGAGGTGTGGCGGGACGACTTGCGAGTGCGATTCGGAGTTGGCCGGATGACGTTGGGACGTACAAGGGTCGGAAGATGTACCGGGACGTGTTGTTGGGGTACCTGGACGAGCATGCAGAGGGGGAAGGGACGGCGGGGTATCCGTATTAGGAATGTATGGAGTAGGGTCGAACTGTAGATAGCAGAGGACGAGTGAGTGGGGTATGACGTGCCATCAGATCAATATCGGATCTGCGATAGGAAAAAGAAGGTATAATTGGGGTCATTTGAACTCCGCCTGAAGTCGAATATAACACGACTACGTCAGACGTCGTCATTCCTTCTCGCAACCCTCTACTCCGATTACGCACGGGCCAGCGAAGACGAGCACGATACCCACAAAGTTGGATCTGCTCTGACTGAAACGCAAGTATCTGCGATCCCGAACGAGCCCGAGCTGAACTAAATGTGCAGGCTGTGTCGTCACTGTGCGTCATTGCTCGTCCCCTCTGTCGTCATAGTCGTCATCCCCGACTCGCCATGCCTTCCACACCAACAAAGAACCCCGACTCTCCCCCGGCCGAACTCCACCACACTCACCGCCACTCCGTCCGCCAAACCCGCTCTGACTTTGATTTAGAGCCAAACCCCTTCGAACAGTCCTTTTCCCGCCCCTCACATATCCGCCACACCTCTGCATCCCGCCGTGACTCGGCCAGCCCCGCCTCAAACCACTCCTCCCGCGCCTCCCTCCCCGACAGACCCCCCTCGGCATCTTCCATTTCTCACCCCAAAAATGATCCCGGCCGCTCTTCCCCACGCACCGTCCTCCCTCCCGTCGCTGCAATTGCCTCCCCCTCAGATCAAAGCTACAATTGGCAATTTTCCACGTCACTCGCAAACTCCCTCCGTGCTGGCCCGCTCTCCCCCGCCATGCTCGCCGGCCCACAGCAGGGCTCCGACACTGCCTCCCACTTGCCCTTTGATCCCGCCTCATTTCGTACCGGTCTGACCCCCCGAACCGGCCTCACCCCCCGCACAGGTCTCACTCCAGGCACCGGTTTAACCCCCCTCGTCGGCGGCCCAGTGAACTTTCCCCCTCCCTCCCCGAACATCACCACCGCCTTTCTTACCCTCATGAACAGCGGCAATTCTACAAACGCCACCATCACCCCAAACACGCTGTCCGCGATACACGGCGCACTTCCCTCTAACCAATACACTACCACCACACACGCCCCTACCACGAGCTCTCATCTCTCAACCTCAGTCACAGCGAATCAAGATAATGACGCTGCTGCTTATATCAGCGCCAACAACGCAACAAGCACTGCCGCAAATGGCTTGTATCTTCTTTCACAAGCTCACCAGGAACTCACGAAACGTGAGGAAGCACAGGCACGTGCCAACGGTGCAGCCGCCGCGCCTGCGAATGGCCGTAGAGGGACCAAGCGCAAGTCGTACGATATAGGCAGTCCTCCTCCCACCGCGCGCGCCGCAGCGCCCCCGACCGTTCAGACGAAACGCACACGGGCAAACACTGTGAACAGCGTGAGCACCGGTAGGGGTCGAGACTCGGCAGAAGAAGAGGAGGAAGAAGAGGAAGAAGAAGAGGAGGAGGAGGAGGAGAGTCTCCAGCTACACCAGCAGCAACACTCCAATGGCGGCGTCAAGACGAAGCAACCGAAAAAGCCAGAGACCGAGGAGGAGAAGCGCAGAAACTTTTTGGAACGCAACAGACAAGGTCTGAATACCCAAATATTCCTTCTGTCGTGTTCTGATAATCCATTCAGCTGCACTAAAATGTCGTCAACGGAAGAAAGCATGGCTAGCTTCCCTCCAAGCAAAAGTCGAGTTTCTCACCACAGAAAACGAGCGGCTCACGTCGGCGCTCGTGTCCTCGCGAGAAGAAATTTCTCGCCTCTCGGCACTCGTCGGCAACACTGTTATTGGTCCAGGAGGGCCAATGGTGGGTCCTGGTGTCGTACCCAACGGAGTGGTGTCCAATGGACAGCCTGTTAGCATGAGCATGAGTATGGCTTCCAAGGGTGGAGCTGCTGGCGGCGCGACCACCACGCGAGCATCCTACGGGTACTGAGTCGCTGACAGCAGTCCAACGTCAAGTTGCCTTATCTCATTGTATGCATTGGTGAGTCGCTTGGATAGATCAAACCATGATTGTTATTGACTTGCATAGGAATGCTATGTTACACTCATCAGCTGAGATGTCTGTACACGAAAAATAGTATCTTCGTGCTGGCTTCACTCATGCCTGTAATTTCGTCCTCGGTGGCCATCACGCATAATCGCCTCTACCATACCGTTGTATCGTTATCTGGGCTTCGCACAGTGTTGGAAACACTGCCTAGCATGACTCGTTCCATGCGTCGTCATCAGACGATGCAAACGATGACGCTTTCATGAGACCATATGTCACTCATCATCGATCATCTTTCGCTTTCTCTCCTGCCATGCTATGTGTTTGCAGCTTTGCATGCTCTTGGATCTTACACAAAGTTTGACATACGAAAAAGACGTGTACACTATGTACGATACGACCAGCAGTATAATATCCATAGCATCTCACACCAGTACCCGAGTACTGTAACTTTTTTTTTCCTGTTGGTCATACGTACATCGTCGGCGATGCACGTTTCAGGTAGTGATGTAAAGATGACGATGACGTTGAAACGTTGATGACCCGATGCCACGATGAAACTGCGTGGCTTTCAAGTTACGTACCCCTCGAGGGTCCCCACGCGCCCGCAGCATTTTCGGACCTCATCGCAGATGTAACACGAGAAACTATCCAAATACAATTATTCAATAGACAACACGGTGTCCAACGCATTCCGAGGAAATAAACGGTCGTGGGATAGGCTGGATCCTCATACATACGTACACGCTGCTTGCACCTTCAACTCGGGTTCTATTGCATGACATCATCACGACATCGAGGTGAGGTAGGCGTAATTTTCTACCGACCGGAGCTGGGGTGGCCCGGTGATGCTGTCGTGACTGTATGCGCCATGTGCCTGTTTGGCCATGTTCTGCTTGTGTGCAACCAGCGCACACAAGGCGGCTATGGGGGAGCAATCATCAGATGCCACGTATTTGAGGGTACGACCTGGCTGGCTCACCTCCTGCGCCGCTACCGTCTTTTGCCAGACCAATGTCTACACGACCCTCGACCTCCAAACCTACCAAGGCGCGCAGTGTTTCCCGCATCATAGACTCGAAGCGAGGATAGAACTCGGCCAAACTAGGGCAATCGATCAATGTCGTTCATACATGGTCAAGCCAAATGAAACGAACCTTCCATCTACACCAACGCCGATTCTCCTTCCCTCATCCACCAAGGGGGCCGTTTCCACGCTCCCGGCGCAGCGAGCACGGCCAGTCTGCACCAAGATGGCAGCGACAGCACAAGCACTCAGACGCGCTGCCCGGGTGACGACGATCCCGCAGACTTGCCGGACAACGTCTGCATCTGCTAGCGAGATTTGGGAAGGATCGGTGAAACCAAGACGTTGCGCGATGACATCGCGCACGTGGTTCAGTTTTTCCTCGTCAGAAGCCCCTGCGATGCTTGGCTGACCGGAAGCAAATCTCCCAATTCCCTGCCACGCTTCCTCGATCTCACTCAATACCGCCGTATCAAGTCCCCATTGCTTATTCAGGGACGGGGTGCTATTTCCTCCGAAAAGCAGCGGTTTTGGAGAAGCGTCTATAAAGCTAAGAATGATGTTTCGTGCAACCTCTCCGAGGTACATTCCCGAAATGAATTTCTCGAATGCTTGGAAGCGAGGATTGATGGATTCGCGATCAAGTTTGTTATCATATGGTGTCGTCGGGAGGGCGGACCGCTAATGTATTGAACTGTCATGACGTGGACAATCCCACATAATGGTGGGTATGGACATACCGTGTTATTGAAAGCACCCCATTCGGTGTTGACTATCATATAACCACCCTCTACAGCCTCTGGCATATTTCCAAGCTTCGTAATATTAGCTACTTCTTCCACGTACGCGCCGTTCGTCCCGGTACCGAAAATAGCGCCAAGCATGCACCCTCCCGAGGTATACGCCCGCGACAGAAGGGCACCAACAGTCTGTAAAACATCGTTATCTCAACTGTGAAGCACGAATCAGAGAGTCTGGATATGTGGATTACTGACGTCGTTCACCAGCGCAACACATCTAACATGAATATGCTTTCTGTCAAACGCATCCTGAAGGAGCTTGACAACGTCCTTTCCAATGGCATTTTTGGCCGAAAAACCTTTGGTCCAAGTCAGAAGGGTGCCCGAATCAAGAGCAGTTTGCTCTACGGGGAAAGAGAATGTGAGGGCGAGGGGGATGTGCGACAAATCGGAGTTGTCTCGAAGAAATGCGTCGTGGGATCCGTTGGGAGCAAGGGACGGTGGGATTGCATTAGAGGGTGAGCCAGAGTCGGTGAGGAAAGTGTCGACGGAGTCGGCGAGATAATCTTGAAGTGACTCGTCACAAGCAAGAGCAGAAAATGTCAAACGTGCGTACCAAAAAGAGTGATAACCTCTCCCGTCTTCAATGCCTCGGAGACTTTGTATTTCTGCTGACGGAGCGAGAATGTTTTATCGCCATGCAAAGTTACCTCGCACACTCGACTAGGTTTTTCATGCAGCAGAGTTAATCAACAGTTTGACCACTGACGTACAGATTAGTGCCGCCCAGATCAAGGGCCAGAAATGTGCTGCCGGTCTACATGAGCATGACAGTGCGGGGGAGATAAGCGAGACATGCCCTGTTTCGGAGCCATCCGGAACTGACTTTACGAATGTCGGGCTGAGGGATGTTAGTGTGAGCTTGATTAGCAACGACGATGAGTGCGTACATCATGGCCATGGATTGACCGTAGCTAGCGAGCCCTTCGGCAGCCTCGCGAAGGAAGGTCTTGGTGATGTCTAGGAGGGTGTCCTCTGATATAGTGAACTGTGTGCGGATAGAGTCCAGCATGTCCTGTTGGGACTGCGAACACAATGCGGACGTGTGCGCCATGGCGTCTTGAAGTCGGGAGAGAGAGGGATGTGTATCGCTGACACTTGCGGAGAGTCTAGATATATAGCAGCTGGTGGCTATTTTAGGTAATCGACGTCATGTCTTTTATTCCCCACACTGGCAAGTCTTCTTGTGCAGCAAGTTCTCTAATTAGCCCGCCGTTCACGCTCTCGGTATCCCATCATCTCTGCCCTGATCTGTTCTGGATCACTGGTGGGGAACAACTCACCAGACTCAGTGTATCGGATATCAAGTCCTGCTTGCCGTAGTCATCAGGCGGTTGCTTATCGCGGATTGATCCTACCATCGATCTACAGATTTTTGCAGGAATATTTATGCAGTGGTGCTGGGAGGAAAAAGCGTTCGCCTCAAAGAATCGAGGGTCTGTGGTCATAACAGCACTTCTTCATTGGCAGAAAAGACTCGCGTTCCATGCTTGATGAGCGAGCTGGACAGCCCGTAGCGTAAAAACGCAATTGTGAAGGGAGACCAGGACGCACCTTCCAAAAAGGGATGACCCTAAGTTACATAACTCCTGTAATCCATCCTGTAGAATTTTTGAGCGCAAGTACCCTTAAGTCCCTGTTTCTTTCTCCTTTCCCTCGTCCTCCATCTCCTCTGTCGCTCGAGTGGACAATGTCTCCTCCACATTCTGGAACGGGAAAGGACTCAGGCGCGGCGCGTGTCCTTGGCTCAGGTGCATCCGGTGAGGCACATGCATATCCGAATGGGCATGCAGCAATTGACCAAGAGAGGCATTTATATGCAGGTGTCGCCGAGCTTTTGGTATTCCACCCCGTGGATACGGTCGCGAAGCGGCTTATGAGCAACAAAGCAAAGGTGATTGCCAATCCATGCAATCCATTCTGATCCTGATCCTCCTACCACGGTCGCCCAGGTCTCGCTCTCAACACTTAATGGCATCATCTTCCGCGACTATGCCACAGTCTCCGTTGGCCGTAAATTTTTCTCTCTCTTCCCTGGCCTTGGGTACGCAGCAGGTTACAAGATCACCCAGCGCATATACAAGTTTGGTGGGCAACCATGGTTTAATGACATCATCTCGCGGAATTACAAGGACCACTTCACGAGTATATTTGGTGAACGGAATGGAAAGACGGTGATGCAAGCCTGTGCTGGAAGGTACGTCGTTGTGTCAGCTTGTGTTACTTTTGGCCAAGGACATAACGTCCTGTGATACAGCTTGACAGGGATAGGCGAAGTGGTACGTCTTCACGACTTGGGGAGGGGCATACGTTCTTAATATGTTGTTTCTTACTGATAATCAGGTCCTCCTCCCTCTCGATGCACTCAAAATCAAACGTCAAGTAAACCCGGAAGCATTCCGTGGACGGGGTGTCCTCCGAATATTCTTAGAAGAGGGTAACACTCTCTACCGTGGTTGGGGCTGGACAATGGCCCGCAACGCCCCTGGCTCCTTTGCAGTATGCTCCTTCAGCCCCCCTTTGTTTCACACAACTCATCATATTTGCTCTCCAGCTGTTCGGTGGATCGGCTCTCACGAAGGAGTACGTGCTTGGAGTGTCAGATTATTCTCGGGCTACGTGGACCCAAAACTTTATTGCTTCGGTCGCGGGTGCCGTCGCCTCCATTACTGTCGCTGCGCCGCTGGATACTGTCAAGACACGCATCCAAAATGCCAACTTTGAGCAAAAGGTGCCTGGGTGGACGGTCGTAAAAGACCTGGTTCGCAACGAGGGCTTCATGGCATTCTTCAAGGGGTTGACACCAAAAGTACGTCAGGTCGCGTGCGGCGGTATCTGGCTGATCCGGTAGTTCTTTGTGTCACAGATTCTTGTCGTTGGTCCGAAACTGGTCTTCAGCTATACCCTTGCTCAGTCGTTGATACCGTTATTTGGCAAGTACGTCTAGAGTGACTCGTATGGAACCAGTGGGGTTGTCTGTTTAATAACGGTAGATTGTCGAGGATCCTAGTTGTCGTTAGAGTTATACATAGGTCCAGCTTTGGATATTTATATCGCATGTCAAGCTAGTAATGCACCACTCAACCCAATTCTCATTCTCATCCTAAAGCTCGACGTTTCCAAGAAGTCTCGTGTTGTTCGCCTCCTCACTCTACTAGACATGGCCATCGACGGCTTGATCATTCTCGACGCGTCAGGGTGCGTGTCTTGAGATGGTACAACTCTGACAATGGATCGCTCAGCGTCATATCCAGGCGACCCGTCATCCAGTCTGGGTACACGTCCTTTCCCCCAGCGTACCCATTACTTCTCATCGACACGTTAAACAACGAACTCTCCAAAGCTTCTCGCACTGACAGTGTGGACCCCGTCATTTACGTGCCCCCGGGCATTGGAGACTTTTCGGGTGGAAGTGCATGTTGTCATGTCGAAATGGGAGAGCTGCGCCTAATTGCGAGCGTCTCCGGCGATGGTAAGGGTCCTACAATATGACCATCTCTCCTCAACCCCGAGTCCTCTGTATCGTAGCCGATCCTCTGATTGCGTTCGCATTCCTGCAAGCGTTCAGTGAAATCCTACACGATTATTTCGGTACGGTAAGTACGGCCACCCTCAAGGACAATTTCGATGTCGTATATCAGGTATGATGTTGTTCCATTGTCCCTTCCGGTCTAACCCATGTAGCTCCTCGAGGAAACGCTGGATTCTTCTGGATACCCTCTCACGACATCTCCAAATGCACTACGTGATATTGTTCTCCCTCCCTCCCTCCTCTCGAAGCTTTTAGCGTCGCTCCCAGCACCCACGTCGTCCGGCCCGAATCGCCCTGGAGGTGTGCAGAAACAACACCGAAACGTCGATAACCACTGACTCGCCTGACTTTTTGCCTCTCAGCATCCAGTGCATCCAATGCCCCATCTGGCGCTTTTGCATCGCCCATACCGTGGCGAAAACTCGGCGTTCGCCACAACCACAACGAGATCCTATTCGACGTCGCTGAAGAGTTGCGAGCCATCGTCGGACGGTAGGTCATTGTCATGACGGCCGATCAACGGATTGTTTACTCTCATCAGGAATGGGACTACGCTCACCAGCAACGTGTACGGCAAGATCGAAGCCAATGCCAAGTTGACCGGTAGGCATGCAAGTTTCTCCATCAGGGGCACTCACGAGGGGGAGGATAACAGGCATGCCAGACTTGCTCCTGAGCTTCTCGAATCCGAACGTCCTGACCGAGTGTGCTTTTCACCCTTGCGTACGGCAAGTGTTGTCGGTTCTGTGGTCCCGTACGATGGTTTGACAAGAAAACTCAAGGCTACAACGATGGATGCGCGAAAAGACGCTGTCGTTTGTCCCACCTGATGGCAAATTCGTGCTTATGGAGTACCAGTATGCATTACCGCATGGTGCACTCTCTGGGAACGTACCAGTACCACTCGCTCTGAAACCAAACATCACCGTGGGGGAATTTGGAGGTGCGCTTGCCATGTTCTACAGGGCTCCACGATTGAGCCGTCCCTAGGCAATTTCACGGTCACGTTTAGCTCGAAGACGAACAAGATCATGGAAAATGTTCGGATAGAGCTTTACCTCGGCGAAAGCGCAACGGGGGCGCAATGCACCATCTCGAGTGCTGGATCTGGCGTCGGCTCCGTTGGGGGTATCGAAGGTTCATGGACGTTTGAACCGCAAAAACAAGTGTGTATCGTCCTATTTCACGATTGGGGCGCAAATCCTAATCCTCGATGTCAAGATACTCCGCTGGGAGATTCCAAATATGCACTCGTCTGGTAGCTGGGTGCTTCGTGGTTCTTGGACCTCCAAGTACGTTTGTGCTCGCTGCCACCGCTCGACGCAGCCTTGATCATCTTTTTTTTTCCACTCAGGGCGAAAATTCCGCGACCGGCGCATGCATTTCAGATCCACTTTGAAGTCCCCTCGTACAGCTTCTCGTCTCTCAAGGTCGACCAGGTTCGGCTTTCGGGAGAGACATACAAGATATACAAGGGTGTGCGGGCAGTGAGCTCCGGCTCCATCGAGTGGAGGTGGTAGTATGTCACCTATTGACCAATATCTTGGTGATATTGGGTGTACTTGTCCCGTTTACGTTTGTGGTAGATGACAGGTTCCTCGATCTGTCCGTAGCATTGGCAATGACAGGACGAAAACGCGTTAAAGACGGTATATGTACTTGAACGATTTTCAGGTGAGCAGTGAATTAAGACGCCAGTCGTAGATAATCTACACCAACCCCCACAATTACCACCACTCAAATCGTCGTGGTGGTAAAGGTCTCAAACCTTTTGACGACTTGGTTCCAGTCGAGGACCGTCCAAAACTCCTTGAGGTATTTCTCCTTGCCCCAAATCCCGTGATCAAGTAGCCAGCAGTGTTCATGTACGCTGATGCAAAACAAGGGATAAATATATTCCCCGAGCGTGGTGGGGTCTTGTGCATCCTGTGAACTGAGAGGAGAGGGCGACGTAGTGACGGGGTCGTAGACGGAGCGTGCGTGTGTCTTGTAGACCTGGCGGGACAATACGGAAGTATGGAACGTCCGTACTGGAGACGACGAATCTAGCTGTGATGAACTGTGCGGCGTGCCAGAGACGGGTGAAGACGCGACGGAGGCGTTGCTTGCCTCTGGGGACGACGTCGACGTCCGAGTCGTCCCCCCAGGAGTCTGCAGGGGTGGTTTTCTCGACCGGTCACGCTCTCCGAGCACGGGTGCTGTGATCGGCTCGACCGTACCGGCGCCTGAACGGATGAGAAGGGTGCCCGACGCAAACGTAGGCACAAAAGCGAGGTTACGCTTCGCGTCAGTGACGAACCAGACGTATCCGGAGCCTGCCATGCCATTGACAGCAGCCGAGAACAAGGAGCGCAACGAATCGAAACCACCGAACTGCCTCTGAACAGCCGTGCCAAAGAAGCTCGCGTCGACGACCTTTTCGCCCGTGTCCTCTGATGGGGGTCGCTAGGAAATGCGAGTGACAAGGTCAAAGTAGGAACGTGGTGCGAGCGACGTTGGCATACCAAGCAGTTGAGAAAGAAGCTGTTGTTGAGGGCGTGACTGGCGTATTTGAACATGATGGCTCTGTCTCGGGATCGCGCCGTGTCGAGCACGAGTTGCGCGACCGTCTTGCGTTTATCCTCCACGTCTGGGGGGCGGCGGCGCGGTTGTAGCCAAGACGGGTGCATGCATGAAAACGGAGTGCTTACCGCGACATTCTTGGTTCAGACGGTCGAGCAGACCTTGTTGGTACTCGACGGCGACCATGTGGAGGGTTCGGGGAGACATGAAATTCCCGAGACCGTCCTCGGTCTTGAACGGGAGCGCCTTGGGCGTGTGCACATGTCGCCGTGGTGGCCATGGCATTCGACATGGCTTTTTGGCTGACTTTGAGGCCGCCACGACGAGGCGGGATCCATTGGTGTACATGACCGACTAAAGCGTGATCGTTTTTTTTTCTAGACAGTCTGATGACTTTCCGTTTTGGGTCACCTTTGAATAGTTCCACGTCGCATACACCCAGCACCCATGGCTGGCCCAAAAGCATCCTCGCAGTCGCAAGCGACCCTCTCGCACACCGTATCCACGCTCTGGAAGTCGTACTTGCACAAGACTCCAGACCGTCTCAAGTTCGTGGACGCATTCTTGACGTTCCTCGTGCTCTCTGGCGTGATCCAATTCGTGTACTGCGTGCTCGTCACCAACTTTCCTTTTAATGCCTTTTTGGCTGGGTACGTCGTCGAAAGACTGTTAGTCGTATTTGCTAGCTCACTGGCAGTTGTAGATTTGCGAGCACGGTCGGACAGTTTGTCCTCACCGCATCGCTCCGTGCACAGGTCAACCCCGAGAACCGTACCGAGTTCAAAGACGTGTCACCCGAGAGGTCTGTCCTCCCCTCCTGGCCATTCCTCGTCCTGCATACTCAGTGCGCATATACAGAGCGTTTGCTGATTTTGCACTGGGGTCCATTGTGCTCCACTTTTTCGTGTTCAACTTTTTGGGATGAACCAGTCACATTGTGTGTACCAAGAAAACTGGGTCATGAGAGTATACATAATACAAGAGGTGAATGTGATGATCATGTCCCTATGATAAGGTGCGAAACGAGTGGGTGATATAAGGAGAAGAAACCGTCTACTGCTTGCGTTCAAATGAGCTGGAGCGCTGCAAGGGATTAGCGGGCTGCTTCAACGTACGACGAGCGGAATCACCCCAAATATGACTACGGCAAAGTCAAAGGCATACTCTCCTGCTGCGGGTGTTAGACGGCAAGGGCCGAGGGTGTGAAAGGCGAAACGCACCAAACTCGAGATATGTCTGTAGCAATTCTGTGACTTGATCAGACAGAGCCGGAGAAGCAACGATGGTACTCACGGCGGATGTCCTTGTTAGGTACTTGAGATAGCGCAGGTCTAGGACGTTGTGAGTGGGATTCAAGGCTGGCGACAGAGAACATACGTGAGGCCTGTTGTGCGCTTGATGCCAGCAAGGAAAGCACTGAAGAGGAGCGCGTCGACGGCGAGACGGAATAGACTTCCAAACATGATGCAGCGAGTTGATGGACAAGACGGATGATATCCACTCTGAATAGCTGCTTCCCACGATCAATGACTATGTAGAAGTTACAACCAACTACGGTACTGCAACAGCTTTTGTGACGTCTTTACCGTGTTATCCTTTTCCTCCTTGATCACAGCGGCGAATGCCCTGAATTGCGGCGTTCCAGCCTCTCCTACAGGCGACATTAGCACGGATGACCAGACTTTACGAGACTTTTCTGACGTTGAAGCATAAAGGCGGCGCTCTCGCTTGTGATGACGTGTCCCCCGACTTGGCGAATGTGTGCGAGTGCGATGGGAACCTCTTCCTTGTTGGAACTGGACACGCCGTCCGCGAGGACATATACATCATATCCGCCTTGGACGAGATCAAGCGCGGTTTGGAGGACACATATGTGTGACTGGCTGACGTCAGCGTAAGCGACGGGCTGGCTCAGGTAACTGACCTCGATGCCGAACAGGACGACAGATGTGATGTGTGGACGTTCTCCCAACAGGGTCTTGACCTCGGGGACCATCATAGAGAAGAGGGACTTTTCGATCGTCGCAACGTGCAAGTCAGCCAGGGCCGCCAGGTCTAGTCCCGGCGCAGTGGGTCCGAAAACTGCATTATGCACGGGAAGCGAGATGAGGCGCGTGGAGTAGGGCGTGGGGCGGTTCATTACCTCTTGAATTCTGCTCCGTCGCGACGACGGGTATCCCGAGGACCTAGTGGCGATGTCAGGGTGATCAAGGTTGAAGAATGGAAACACATGCGTGCCTTGGCGAGCTTGAGCATCTTGTTGCAGGTCAAGACGACTTCATCGAAGCCATAGACGACGGAACCTTGGTTATCGGTGTGGGCACTCGACGTCTGAGGTTCTGCGAGAGCTTACTGAAGCGGGTCTGTACGTCGCAGAGGAGGAAGAGTGTGTGTGCGGGGTCGAGCTTGTGCATGATCAAAGTGCATGTCGGAGTTTGAAGCGAGCAGGTCTGTTGTCTTACCTCCTCGACCACGCGCGCATCGTCCCCAGTCCAACTACGCTCTCTTTCAATCACCCACGCTCGTTTTGCTACATCATCCATGGACATTCAGGACGCGGACGCGGCTGCCAGACAAAGAGTTTGTTCTTTATCTCTCTATTCGCTCGTTGTACTCGTCTTATAACCCCCACAGTTTCACTCGTTCAAGATGGGCGGTGGTGCACCCCCACAGAGCCTTCACACCTTTGCTAGGCATGCTCACGGTCGATCTCGCTCTCGAAACAACTCCATCTCGTCTTTTCCGCTTTCCACTTCGGCTCCTTCTCTCTCCCCTTCAGTTTCTGATTCTCCCCCGTTGAACCCCAATGCATCTCTCAACCCCACTTCCAAACGCCCCACTTCCCACCATCACCGTCGCTCATCCGTCTCAACTCGCCGCGAGTCGGCAGAACTGATGGGCGTATCCCTCCCGGAGCTTCCCCCAGCCCATTCAGATGACAACATCAACTTGGGCGACAAGGATTCCGTCCGTCGCAGAGCACTCTGGGCCCTCGAGGGAAAGCCAGACCTTGCCTTTTCCAAAGTCGAGATTCCCGATATCCCTTCACCTGATACCACAAAGCCTTTCGAGTTTCGTGCGTACTGTCTCCTCTGTTTCCCGTCACGTTCTTACGTTCGTCAAAGCCACCAAACCTTCATTTCCACCTAGTACTGGCTTGAATGGAATCAATACTTTTGCTGGCAAGCGTGATTCGTTTGGAAAGATGTTTGGGTCCGCATCAGCCTCAAAGGACCAGCTTGGCACTCTTGTTGAGGAAGAGGAGGAGGAGGAGGACAAGGGGGACAGTCGATCCCCGGCCAGTATCGAGCAGCGCAAAGAGACTATCCAGCAAGTGACGCCGACCCCAGTAAAGACCACTATTCGACATCGTCCCGCCAGTCTCAATCTGCGTCCCTTGTCACTCGTACAGGGCAACGTCGTGAGCTCTGCCGCAGGTACCCTCCCTACTCCGACTCACTCTCCGGGAAACCGTCCGCATACTCGACAGCCTTTCACTCTGGATGACGCCCTCATCAACAACAACGGCACTTCTGTCCGCCAAACGCACTTCTCGTACGCCTGCACTGATAGTGCGTCTGCACCGTGCGACCTCGACAAAAGGAGGCGTAGCAGCATTTCTTACAAGCGTTCTGCGGATTCGGTCCCTCGAGACATGTTCCCTTTGCCAACCCCAGAGATGACCCCCACCGAGCGCAGGTTTTCATTGGCAATCGAAGAAAGCCTTGTCGAACAACCCCTCTCCGTCGCAGACCAGCATTTTTTATTTAGGTCCCATCACGTGCTCCTCTCTCGCATCACTGAATTGGAGCGCACTCTGAGAAATCGGGCTTCTCGTTCACGTCACATTTCATACACTTCAGAAGCTTCCGTCGCAACCTCCGAGCCTAGCGACGAGATGTTGCAGCTCATCTCAGATCTAAAAACAGAGCGCGACGAATTGAAGCGGGACGTGGACGGGTGGAGACAGCGCCTGGCAGATGCGGATAAGCAAGCCAGTATCCTTGCCAAGAGGATCGAAGCGGAGAGGAGAGAGGCTTGGGTCGCTCGCAGTCGCCTCGGCTTGATGGAAGTGGAAAAGTCCGGCATGGAAAAGTCACTGGAAGTCAAAGCTGCTGCGCTTTCTCAAACCATGGCTGAAAACGAGGTCCTCATGTGCAAGCGTGATGGAATGAAGGACGAAATCATGAAACTCAAGGCTCGTCTCAAGGACGCTGATGCAGGTGTCAATGAGTGCTCACGTCTTCGTGGTGCCCTGGAGCAGGAGCGTACCCGCCGCAAAGAACTCGAGAAACTCTTGGACGATGCTGGCCTCCTGAACACCCCAAAGCTTCCTCATACGACCAACGGGTCTTGGAGACGGCCACCTTTCCCTAGACCAGTTGGCACACGTCCCCGTGGACTTGGTTTCCAGTCTATCGACTCCGAAAGCTCCACCACCGATGTTGAATCCGTGGATGATGGCTTCACAAAGGCCGAGTTCACTTTGGATGCAGTCGCAGAAGAGGAAGTCGAATTTTCTGACGAAGACAACGGCCTAGCTGGATATGAAGATGAAGAAGATGAAGACCTCAGTTTCTCAAGTCCAGGTGGTTCATCCATTGGTTCGGCCGACGAGCTTGGTATCAAATCCAAAGCACCTACAGAGGAGATCAACAATCGCTCTATCAGTTCTTCTGTACTATCCCAGTCGAATCGTGAATCCCGTGCGTCCCTCTCGAAAACTTGGACTTTCCCCAGAGGAAAGACTGCCCCTCCCATCAAGCGAGACGATGAGGTGGACCGCTTTTTCGGATGTTTGGATGATGTTGACAAGAGCCCACCTGAGGTAATGAATCAGCACGCCTTTGCATCCGCATTTGGGACCATGCTTGATGACGACGAATTGCCACCATTTGTCCTTCCCTCCGACGTTGGTGTCGTCGTTGAGTCGACGTCAGCCAGGAGTCTTGATGCTGTACGCGAAGAAGACGAAGAGGATGGCATTGCGGATGCTAAAGATGATGATTTGGTCGGCGAGCAAGTCAATGGTGGAATACGATTCACCTTCAATGCCCCACCTATCATTCGTGTGACGCCTCCTCCGGACGTCTGCCCAACACCACCCCCCGAGATCCGAGTCACCCCCCCTGTGGAGACTACACCTGCTGTACGCCCTTGCACGGATGAATCCTCGTCCATCCCTGAGTCGTATGAAGATGATGAAGACGAGAGTTCCTTGACTTTTGTGTTTCCTCCCAAGGTTCAGCCTAAGCAAGTCGAATATGTGACCTCACCCCCGCGTTCGTCGCCACCCCAGAACAACAAGAACGGCAGTCCGCCGTCTTCGATTCCTCGGGCGATTTCGCTGCGATCCATGTCTCCCAAGACACCATCAATCATGTTCACGCCGTCCAAGAGTGTGTCTGGCCGCTTCACAGCACCATTGGCTTACTCGACGCCTCCCTCAAAGAAGATACTATCGTCGATCCCGCAACCGGTGGCCTCGCCCAAGTTCTACTCCACACCTACGAAAGCGCAGACGTCGGTCGTCTCATTGAAGCAGAGTCAGTCAAGCACCCCAAATGGTTCGACTTCTAAGCCCCATTCCAAATTATATATGAGTACGCTCGACTTATTTATCCCTTGTGCTTCACAGCCAACGATTCCATGTCCAATCTCAGATGCCCCAGCTCCGTGCAAAGTGGCGACGCCACGTCGGAGGTGACCTGTTCCGACCATCTCGACCCATCATTATCAAGTTTTTGTGAATATTCTCATGCTCGAGACACTTCATCATCGTTATCTATCATGTCCAATCCGCTTGTGGCACGATCGCCCTTCCAGAAACTGTCACATTTCATCTCATTCTCGTGGACGCCAGGTGCGACTGCGGTTGCGTCGTATATTGTTCCCACCAACTCGGACAGTCCAACTGTGGTAGCAGCGGCCACTGCCACCTCGCCGTCAAATGGCACAACTCGCCCGGCCGAGCGGAGATTTGTCTCGAAGGCTAGGCAGTTGGAAAAGCTGAGGAGCAGATTCAGTTTGGAAAAGAAAAATGGGATAATGCCGTGTTCCATGGTGGGCGCTTGCAAGGGTTGCAGCGCAGGCAATGTCTACTTGTGACGTGAGTATACCGTTGTCGGTTGCTTATTCCTGCTGCAGCAACGATGGTAGCATCTTGCTGTTCGATTCAAAGCATGCCCCTTTTTTTCTTGGACCACTTACAAACTATGCTCCTATGCCTCCTCTTTTCTTGTTGACCTCCCTAGTTGCTTGTCACATGTTTCTTGTCTTCCCCAACCGCTTGTGGGGAAGATCACATTATGATGTGCCAACACTGTTGTCGCTGTATTTTATACGATTCACTTTCGAAAAAGAAAAGATGTTTACAGGACACTTTGTTCATGCCCATAACTTGGTCGATTACAATAATCCATGTCTCATGCTGTCTGCTCGTGTCGGATCGGAGAGTTCCGGTAGAGAATGACCGTGAGAGCTCAACAAGTCTGCCACCAGCTCGACGACTTGGAACATCAACAAAGACATTAACCATCCAACATGGTTGGCAGCGCTGCAAGGAAATTCATGCGAAACTGGTACGCCGTTGAGGTACAGTTATTTCTTGTTTTCGGAGCCTCGAATCTTCTAACCTCTACGTTGCTGCAGGCCATACCACTGTATGCTTGTCTCCGTGTTTGACCAGACTCGGCGCACTAATGTCAACATAGCTATGCAGTCATCGGTATAACCGTCGGTGGAGCTGGCTGGTATTTGGCACGCCTTGCCCAAGGACCTTCAGGTAAGCTCCACCTTCACGTTCTCTTCTAGACCTGATGGTTACATTGGGCAACATAAAAGTGGTCTGGACGAAGAGCAACCCTACTCCCTGGAACTCTGTCAAGCCCAACGAGAATATCAAGATGATGGATCCCTCTGGCAAATTTGCAAAGAGGTTCGTCATCTCTGTTTGTCCTGAGAGCTGGCAGACGTTGACTCGCCTTGATGCCTTAGCTGGACGCGGGATAGTCTATAAACTTTTGACCACATGGTTTACTCTTTGTGCGATAGACGTGCCAATTACAGTTTCTTTTACCAGTTTGACGGTGTGAATGCCAGTCCCATGTGATCCCACCGCGTTCACCTGATCAGAAATGCTATAAAACGGGCCTTGTTGTCGTTGTCGCTCGCTAGCCATGGTTGAACGACTAGATGCGCCACAGCCAACCATTCCTCTTCCACCGCTAGCAGATGTCCCCGACGAGGATGTTGACAAGGCGGAGGATGCAAAGCGTATTGTAAATACAACCGAACCTGGTTGCTGGTATCGTACATAGATTGACGCCGTTTGCTCTAGACGACCAGCTTCGGGCCTGCCGATGCTACGCTCCCCAACATGCCCGCTGTCGTGTTTGGCGCAGCCTCGTTCTCGGCCTTTTACAATGACGACGATCACATTCGGGGCATCACCCCGCTCAGGACGACGAGACTCGCGCTGAGGTACGTCTGCGTTTCCCATCCCGTGATAAGACGATCTGATGTGACACAGGTACGGCATCCGAGCCTTTGATACGGCCCCGTACTACGGACCGTCCGAGATCGTGTTAGGGAACGCCCTCAAGGCGCTCGAGAACGAGTTTCCCCGCTCGTCTTATCAAATCGTGCGTGTGTCGCTCTACTGATATATATATATATCCCCTGAACATGCACGCAGTTTACGAAATGCAGTCGGTTCGGCGACACGCGGGACGCGTTTGACTATACCCCACGCGGCGTACGCGCTAGCGTCGAGCGCAGCCTCGCGCGTCTGCACACGACGTACCTTGATACTGTCTACTTGCATGACGTCGAGTTCATCGCTGCGCCCAAGGCGCCGCGTACGTCGGGCGATCACCGCACTGCGCTGGGCGTCGAGGCGGATGCTTACGGGCTCGGGGAGGGATGCGAGGCGGTCGTGTGCGGGGCGGGCGATCGGGAGGTGCTCGAGGCCATTGGGGAGCTGAGAAGGCTGCAGGACGAGGGCGTCGTGAGACGGGTTGGGATCAGTGGTGCGTACGCGAGTCGTTCTTTGGCTAGCTCTCGGCGGGCTCCGTGCTGTACGGTGTGGAACGTGGAAAGCTCACGACTTGACTGCGTGACTGTTGACACACAGGGTACCCGTTGCCGACGCTGTTACGGCTTGCGATCTTGGTCAAGCACACGCCGCCGTACAAACCGCTGGACGTGGTCATGTCGTATTGTCATCTCAACCTCCAGAATCGAACGCTGTTGGATTTCAAGACGGCGTTTGAGCGACGGGCTGGAGTCAAGCACGTTTTGACAGCGTCCCCGCTCAGTATGAGGCTTCTCACGTCTAACCCGCCTACATGGCACCCGGCGTCGGAGGACATCAAGGAGGCCATCAAGCGAGCTGTACATGTGTCCACGAGGCCAGTTGGCGAAAGCGGTCTACCTGAGCTTGCTTTGGAATATGCCTTTCAAAAGGCGAAAGAGGTAGGGATACCGACCGTAGTGGGGCTTGGATCGCTCAAGGACGTGCACGAAAACGCGCGGATATGGTACGCTGTGGACAAGTGCGGCCTTGGAGAAAACGAAGAGTGGAAGCAGCGCGTTCAGGGTGTGTTAGACGAAGAAGGTGGATTATTGGATCACTCTTGGGAGAACCCTAGGTTCTCTAAATGAACCGCAAAGCAAAGCGATATAAGCACAAAGAAATGAGATCCCGTATTATCTTTACAAGGGCAATGATATCGTTAAGTGTATACACCGCAAGAAATCGACCATCCGTATCCAAGGAGATTTTGCTTTGGCATCTCACCGGGTCCTAATGATTCCAGCATTGACGAGCTTGACGATCTTGTCACGTATGATGGGATTCTTCATGTGGTCTTGCAGTGCGCCAGGGTTAGCCTGTGCTTGTTGCAAGATCTGCTGCATTACAGGGTCACTCATAATCCCCTGCGTCAAGCACGGTGAGCTTTGTAGGCATCGATGAGATGCCAACGAGACGTACAGCGACTTCTGGGTCCTTCATCGCTCGCTCGAGCGTCTGTTCCTCGGTCTCCCCTGCACGCTGAGTAAAGAGTGCTTGTTGTGTCTTCATTTCCTGGGCCTGAATCTCGGCCGTATGTGCGTTTGCGGTATCGGCCGATGATGCAACCTGTAGCGCTTCGAGCGCTTTGCTATAATCGCGCATCGCATGGAGGATCGAGGCTTTGCGGACGTGCGCTTTGACTGTGGTCTAGGGTCAGCCAACGCTCTCTTTATGACAGAGTAAACGGACCAAAGGAAGGGTCGACCTTGATAGCCTCGTCGGCATCCTTGAGCGCTTCAGCAAGGGCCAGAAGCTTCATGTATGCTGCAGCACGGTTGTTGTATCCTCGAGCGTCTGAGGGGTCGCGCTTGATACTCTCTGTATAGAGCTTGACGGCGTCTGCAAAGTCCCCCGCCTTGAATGCTGCGTTGCCCTCCTCACGTGCGGTGGCAGACTTGGCCGGGTCAACGTAAGCCTGGTGCTCTGCCTCCGCGATCGCCTTTTCAGTTGATTGGAGCTTGGCAAGGGTGGCAGCATCACGGTGCTCAGCAAGCGACTTTTGAAAATACTTTTTGGCAGAGATGAGGTCGCCTTTTTGCGAGTAGGCCGCGCCAACACGTCCGAAAGCCTTTGCGAGAAGCTTGAAGTCTGCACGGTACTATGAAGACGTCAGATTCCGCGTGTTTTCCCGAGGTTCAGAACGTACGCTTCGCCCTTCCTCGACTGCCTTCTCGCATGTTTCGATACACTTGTCGTACTCTCCTTGTTCAAAGTATACAGCACCAAGGTTGGTTAGGAAGGTGATGTCCTTTGGCCAGAGATCCCATGCTTTTGAGAATGCAGCGGCTGCCTCGTCGAAACGTCGTTGCTTGTAGAACTCGGAACCATTTTGTTTTTCAGCGAGCGCATCAGCCTTGGCTTTCGCCTCCTCCGCATCCCCTTCCGACATCTCAACATTTATCTTTTCGGGTTCCGGTTTCGGCTCAGGTGGTGGTGTAGGCTTACTGTTGGAAGACGAGGGGGTGGCCTGAGCACGGGGAGACTGAGGAGGGGAGGATTTCCGAAGACCGGGTGGAAGCTCGTCTGATCCCTCCTCGCGGGAGAAGCCTTGCATGTTGATATTCAATGCAACACCAAGGACGTCGATCATTCTTGGATCCATACTCAGAGCGCTAGACAGGAATCAGTGTCAATGTGCAAGATGCATTATCAGTGGGGCCTTACGTCTCTGCAAGCTTGGGGTTTTGCTGCATCAGTTGAAGCTGCAGACGACGATCAATCAAAATGGTTCATGGTCGTTTCAATTTGGCCGCATACCTTCTGAACGAATGCAGGATCCGCGAGATGCTTTTGTGTCTGGGGGTTCGCTGCGAGCTTCCCGATGAGATTGGGATCTCGGAATAACCTTGCAAGTCCCATGTCTGGACCACCAACATCATTGGCTTTAGAGTGATCAGTGTCTTGCCCTGATCAAGGTAGGTAATCTAGGCCAACCTTGTGCACCTCTCACCTCCTGAAGGCCTTTACGGAGAGCGGGGCTGTCCTCGAACTTGATACCCTCCTCGTATGCAGCAATAGCTTCCTCATATCGGCGAGCTCCGTGCAAGGCAGCGCCCTTCCTCGCATAACCCTTTCCCCAAGATGGGCTTAGACCGACGCACTGCAAGTCGAAAAGAATATCGTTTAGCAGATAGCACCGATGGAACAGATTCGACCAAGGGAGACCTTTTCAGCATCTTCAAGTGCTGCGCTCCACAGCCTCTTTCCCGCGTTTGCTGCACTACGATTGGAGTATAGGACGTGGTTGTTGGGGTCGATGGCTATAGCAGCTGTGAAGAGCTCGATAGCCTTGCCATAGTCCTTGGCTACGAATGCCTTGTTGCCTTGATCTTTGAGGGCGTTTGCCTATGACGAGTATGACGAGATGATATGTGAAGCGGTGGAGTGGGGTGAACTTACATCGGCCATTACGAGTCGTGGTCGTGAATAGTAGTGGAGGCAAGGAGGCGTTGATCTCCTGTCAATATATATGCGCAAGGGGTAAAACACCAACGGAACCTTCTCGAAACTTCGGGCAAAGGATCCTTTTCACTCGTCATATCTATCTGCATCCCGTCGTTTGATTAGTCTGGCGACCAGACCCGTTTGAATCCAATGTTTGACTTTACGTGGAAGCTAATAGTAATAGGCTATGACGCCGGCTGATCCATAGGACACTCAAACTTCTCATGGACTACGTCTCTGAACCACCCCAACTGTTTCGCTTGGTCTTGAATTCGTCCTCGGGCCAGTTGGGTTCAGGGTGAAGCTGGCACCGAGAACGGGAGGCTGAAGGCAGGCCCAAGTACTGTACGTGATCCCCTTGGAGACCAAATTACCAGGTCTAGACCTCAGGGCATCAGGTCCCATCATGCCTTGTGAGTGTTCGTGGAACGAGTGATTCCACCTCATATTCTATCTGTGATGCTGATGGGACCGAATACCAGGACACGTCTGGACCAATAGCGGTCCAAGGTTCGGTATCTACCTGAGAACTTGTACGTTCACTCGCCAGCGTGCCTGACAGTTATGAGCGCTATCGGGCGGACGGCGGTACTACTGGCCATAATCAAAAATCAGGGACAATTACCCTTGCTTAGCGTGCATGCAGTGACTCCCAGGTCCTTCTCTCCCCCCTTCCAGCGACATGCCTGCCCACAAACCCGTCAACCGCAGAGACAGCTATGCAACAACCGACTTTGAGTCGGTCCACTTCAAGTCAAAGCAAACTACGGGTCCCGAATTCTATGACCGTAGCAAACTTGCTCGCAAGATAAGCCTCGTGGGTGTTGGCATTGCTGCAATATTCGGGTGGTTCTGCATCTTCGAGGGTTTCATGATATTTATATCCAAAAACACAATCTCTTCTGGCGTTGTGGTCATTTCTCTGCAGAAGAGCTGGCAGAAAGAGCTTCTTAGTCTTGGGCTCAACTTGGTGGTCACAGCTTGCACAGAAACGATTGGTTTCGTCCACGCGATTGCTTTGCGTTCTGCCCTGGCATCCCAACAACGGCTACGTTTTAACACCAATCTTCGCTTGCTTTCAGCTGCGAGCGGCTGGTTCAACCCGAATGGCACGCTGTGTAACATCCTGATGGCGATCCTGTTGATCGTGTCCTACAGCTCAAGTTTGCTCGTGGCCTTGTCGGTCGACTTGGGCTCATCAAGTGGTGTCAAGAACGCGGAACTCGCCATCTGCGTTAGCGAAGTCCCGCTCATCGTGATGGGCGTCGCCCTTCTCTTACAAGCAGTCATCGCTCTCGCAAGTGCTCGGTCTGCAGACATCTTGACGTGGAGCTCCTCGCCTTTTGATATAACCGCCGCTCTCGTCCATCACGCTCAAATCGTTCCAGAACCGGGACGGTGTATGCGTAGCGTCGGTGACCGTGCGCAGGGGCCAGTGACCCCAGCCCGAAAGCAGCCGTCTGCGTGGCGGGCACACTCGAGTATTACAAGGGTCGTCATAACGCTTTGGACGCTTGTAATCCTCTGCATCGCCTGGGGCATCATCATCGTGCGTCTCTCCGATCACAGCCTTGCTGAGGCTATGAAATCATGGTCGTTCTTCCCGCAACCGCAATCCCACGTTATCGCCTATTCCATCCCCATCGCAGGCGGAGTGTACTGGTACTGGCTTTTGTACTACATCAACATGGCAGCCATTCAAGGACCTTTGACGTTGGCGCTTCATTGCTCTGAGCTCGTGGTCAATGTCGTTCGGGATGAGAAGGTGTGGAGGAAAGCGACAACGGCAGAGGGTGCCTCGGTTTCGTCGCAACCTTTGGCTCTCGTCTTTGGGAGCACTTTGAATGTCGGCTTGCTTGTGTTGAAGCCTCTGCTGCGTACGTTGCACCACGTTTGACTGCCCCTTTTCTTTTGTTTGATCGCAACCATAGATTGGATGCTTGGGCTTGCTATCAGTTTAGCCGGGACAGCAGAGCAGGGCTACCTCACCGCCATCGCCGTGAGCATGTGGCCGTTCCAGGTCAGCATCCTCGACCCTGTTCATTGTCCTACCCACTCACGCCGTTCGCTTTCTAGATTCTCAATTATTCTGTCGCGCTATTGATTTTCTCACTCTCACTCACTGCGATTGTTTTGTACCGGCCAAAGGGGCCACAGCCCGCTGCGTATGGACATGTCCAGACGCTTGCAAATTTGATAGACGAGTGGTCGCCTACCATGTGGTGGGGCCACAAGGAGAAAGGGTTTCCCTTTTATCATGCTGGTGAGTGTCGCGTCGAGTCTTGGAGCTTTCTGATGCTGATTAATTCCTAGGAACGAGTGATTGTCGTTTGCGCAAAGTAGACATGAACGCGCTGTATGCCTGAGACTTGGACAGGGATTTTGGTTCCAAACGCTGCATGTGGTTCGGTGGACTTGTTCGATATATATATTGCCATATCATGTTTCGCTCAGTCACGTTTTTGGTGCATTTTCAAGGACTGCGATCGCACATAGGGTACGCGTATATAATCATATTGGTTCTCATGTACTGTGATCTATCTACCACGTTTGTTAACGGCTGGACCGACCATCTTGGTTCCTGAGGGTTTTTTCTTACCTCCCTCGATCGCGATCGAGCCAGGAGCTCAATTCAGCCCGATGGTGCTCCCGATTACTACAACCGTGAAATTCGCGCCCACAAAGGCACAAGGTTGTCTCGGACAGTGGTACATATGGATGGACTGCGGGGGCGGGGCAGATCATCCCTGCTATCACTCCGTCAGCGAAGGTGGTTGCATCATTAGCGGTGACAGCCTACCAAGTCGCGGCTGTGGTACGTCCAGAAATGCCAGCACAGGTTGGGATGATGGAACGGAACGAAATTGCTGGAGTAGTCTAGAAACGTCGTCGATACGTTTGATCACCCTCTTCCCCCTCTTCCTCCAATAGGACCAGGGGAACATCGACGGATTCTTGAAATTTCCGGACTGGGCCGGATCTCGAGGCGTCGAAGGCGCTGATCGGACTTGAGATTTTTTTTCTTCGTATTCCTTTTCTTGAGGGGCGTGCTCCGAGATATTCGCGGTAGATTTGAGCATGGTAGACGTACGTTTCCAAGGGTGTGGCATGTCCGAGTTCGCCACCCCTAAGTGTCAGATCTGAGGGCGTGCCACCCGAGGAAACAAGGCGGCGGCGACGTGACAGATGACGAGATCTGTCGGTGAGTGGCTACACGCTCCACGTGGGTACATTACTACGTCGGGGCTGTTTTGCTCGGAGCGTGGCAAGTTGTTGTCCGGGCAAAAGATTTCCTCTCCCAGCTGATGAACGGACAGGCTACTACGCAGTGGGAGCGTCCGGCACGGCAGATCCGAGTTGGCGCTCACGGTGCGGTGATCTCTGGGACGTTTGGCGAGGGTATTGGACTGCTATTCTCGGATGGGTTGAAACGCCGTCGAATGGGCGAGGACGACCAGGTCTGCAAGAACGCCATGTCCGAGACGACGACATGTAGCAACGTCACAGAGCGGTGACTGATGAGTCGACGTTGCATGACGACCTCGAAGCCACTTTAACTCGAACGCGATCGAGGGCGTTTATCGGGTGTCTTAACGTCGAGAATGAAGAAACAGTCTCCGGGACGGTCTTCCGATGAGGGATGAATTGTATTGACGGGACCGGTGTCACGTGATGGTTTTTTCCAAGGCACAAGGTTAGGGTTTGAAATAAATAAAACGCAAGCGATTTTGGTTTTCCTCCGTCGGCCAGGGGCATCAATTTCAGCCATGCCAGACGACGCCAACCCCAACGCCGACCCTTCCTCCTCGTCCCCCTCCGTACAACGTCAAAAACAGCACCGCGCTGCGACAACTTCTTCCTCCGTACGCTCACGAACAAGCCCTCCACCAGGCGAACACGACCCCCGGCCACCCACTAAACGCGCTCGCAAAGCCATCAACTGTGAGCCTTGCAGAAACAGCAAACTCAAGTGCGACAGGTACATCCCACCCCCGTCCCGCCCTTCATCTCCCGTACTCACATTCCCTAGAAACCGCCCCTGCTCAAGCTGTGTCCTCAGAGGTATAGCTCTCCATTTCCCAGCCTTTCTTCCCTTACCCCCATTTAGGCACTATCGCACTATGCTACCAGGACGCCAAAGGTCACGAGTCCGACCTCCACCTCCGTGATGACCAGTCCGTCCTCTCTTTCTCTTCCCCCCTCCCCCGCTCACACCCTGAATACAGCAATGCCAGCAGAGTCGACCCCATGCAAGAGATCACCCGTCTCAAGCACTCCGTCTCTCTCCTCGAAACCTACATCCTCGCAAATCACCGTCACACTACTCCTCTCAAACACCCTCTCGACAATCCCGCCTTCCATATCCCAAAGAAGGAGCCCGTGGACACAGATATCCTCGAAAAAGACAGCGTTCCTGGCATGCTCGGCAGCCATGGTCACGGTGGCTTTTACACCGGCGCCACCTCTGCTGTCACTCATCTCACTCTGGTACTTCTCTTCCCCTCCCCCCGACCCTCACTAACCCCCCTCTAGAACTCGAGACAGTCTGACGACACAGACCGTCAGCCCAGCCCGCTTGACGAGATCGCGACCACGAACGAATACGACAGGGATCTTCTCGCCCTTCTTCCTCCCCTCGAGACAATAGATGGCCTTGTCTCCTACTACTTTGAGTACTGCAACTGGATCTATCGCCATATTAACCAGCCTGCCTTCCTCAGTGCCTGGTCTCGTTACAAGACCGGCGCGAATGCAGATCGCATCGTCCTCGCCACCGTCTGCATGAGCATGGCCATTGCCGTGCATTACCTCCCACCAGGTGACCCCCTCGTGGCGCAGCTGGGTGACTCCCTCGAGGACATCTGTCACAAATTTTACGACGTCATGCGTTCCGCCCTCGACCGTCACAGAGCCGAACACAAAACCTACAGCCTTGAACTCGTCGAGTGTTTACTCATTCGCTGTCACTACCTCACCCTCGTCAAAACTGACAGCGAGGAAATTTGGGCTGTCCGAGGAGAGCTTATCAGTATCGGCATGGCCATGGGCTTGCATCGTGATCCTTGTAAATGGCGAATGTCTAAAGAACTTGCAGAGAGAAGGCGTTGGGCTTGGTGGCACATCATCCTCCTTGAAAGGTTTGCTTTCTACTTTTCTTCCGTCTTCCCTACCTACCTTTCTTCCAGGTGGCAGGCATTCATGTTTGGTCGGCCAATTTCTATCGCGTCCCATCACTTCGATACCCAGTTTCCAGATGCATCCGACCCCGTGCACCATCCTGACGAGCCACGCATCTATGGCCCGAATCTCCACCTCTTCCGTCTAGCCTATATTCTCGGCGACATCATGGACAGTGCAGTGTCCATGCGTCCAGTCGCGTATGAGACCGTTCAAGCGCATGACCGCGCTCTGGCACAATGGATGGACACTCTTCCATCTGAGCTGGACCTCGACGAATTTAGGGTGGCACGCAGTCTCGCGAGCCCACACACCGTTACCCGTCGCTTAGGCGTACAGAGCGTCATTATCCGCACCAGCTTTTATCATATTCGCTTCACCCTTCATCGACCATACGCATCTGCACGTTCACCAAAGGCCAGTGATAAGTCTTCGTCCTCAAAAGACAAGGACAAACATGACCGCCACCTCATGTCCCTGGACATTGCTGTTAACGCTGCCGACAAATTAATCACCCTCGTGGGTCAAGCCCGCCCCGATTTCCTCGCGAACGCATCTTTGGCAGTTCCAGGACACATGAACTGGGGCCCATTCCACGTATTCAGCTCCGCCATGTTTTTCTCATTCCAACTGATTTCAAATCCCGACCAACCTGGCGCTTCATTATTCCGTGCAAACATCCAGAAGGCGTTGACAACTCTGGAGCTTAGCAGGGGTACACCAGTCGCTGACAAAGCGCTCGACATTCTCCATGCACTTGCACCTGTATACAGTCAAGACTTTGCGAATGAACCCGAACAGGAGAGAGAACGTATGAAGAGCCGCGTGTTGAGCCTCGTCAAGACGCTCGCATTCCCATACCACGATTCTCCAAAGTATCCCAGGGTGAACGCGGTTGATTCACCCAATGCACCAGGATATTTAAGTTCGCCTGCCACTGGCAACTCGGGGAGTCCGCAAGGTGGTAGCGCCCAGCCCCGAGGGTCAGTGGATTACGGAAATGGGTCGAGCAAGACGGCGAATAATTCTTCCTCGCTCGTCGGATACAGTGTTCAAACGTCCCCCGTCCAGTCGATGCCCACGCAAGGAATTGTCGCCGGGCCATCTAGCTCGTCCCCTTTGGCATATCCTGTCAATCCATCCCAACCTCCAAAGTCCCAGTCGCAGCTATATTCAGACGCATCCAGAGCAAGCTATACCGTAGAACCTACCCGTCACGCTTATGGTGACACGCCTCGTCCCCCCGGAACAGTGTCCGGAAATCCTTACCCTGATACTCGCCCGACGGCATCTTATTCCGAGCCATATCCATCTCGGTCTTCTTATCCTGACTCTACGTCCTCACGGAGCTTCGTTGACCCAACACGTCAGTCATACCCTGACCCGTCACGGCAACCATACATGTCGGGGGACGCCACCCTCGGTCGATACCCTTACTCTTCTTATCCGACGGCGACGGAAGAGGAGACCATGTGGGGCGCCTCCCTTAGTCAAGCTGAGTGGGCCCGATTCCTTGACGTGATGCAACATCCACGACACACGGGTGATCGGCATTGATTGCGACCTCCCAGACGAATGATACCTTGATGGGGAAGGCTTAGATTATGTAAAGAGACAGGATGGAATCTTTTGGTTTTGGTTTGTTGGCTCCCCTCTCAAATTCCCCTTGAGTTGCCAGTGTGTGCTCCCCTGTACGTATTTGTGGTGGTGCACGGCATTATTGCCTTCTACCCCCATCGCTCTCACTAACTATCCACCTTATCTATTCACGCCTGTCACGCAAACTATACGCATATTCACATTCTACTGCTCCCTTTCGTGTGTACATATGCTTTGGCTCGCTCTTACTGCTCACTCCTATATTACCATGTTGTATCGTTATACCGCTATGCGCATCACAAAACCAGGTCGAGTGCCACGGTGCGAAGTTGCGAAGGTCCTGGAATCTTTTTTCACAGAACATCAGAAGTTTCATTTCCCGAAAAGCACACACTTCGTCAGGTCGTTTCTACGACCCTGCCAGCACGCATCATTTGAAGAATACACGCCATTGATCTCACTTGTGTCTGTATGTCATTCGGACCGTGTGTTGACTTGTCATAATGAAAACGCATGTAAAGCTTCGTTGAATAAGCATACCATCAAGGGACGTGTGTATGCCGCCTACGTGCGCGCACGTGCTCAACGAACAGAGAAGCAAAATCATTATTATTTTTTTTTTTAAGGGGGAGAGAAATTACGCAGAAAACTGGCTTATTTTTTGCACCCGCTTGACGCGGTTGCAAAGTTCTGCCTGGAGCGTTCGTCGGAGCGTCTGTCCATGGGTGCTCAGGTCGTCCTGTGCAGCCGCTGCGACGAGTACCTGGTCGATGAGCGTATAAGGGAGCCACGTCGCACAGGACGTTTTTGGTGGCAGGCGTGAGAGCGCAGCATCCGCCTATGATGTGATGGGGTACAGTGAGGACGGAAGTATAATTAAGGATTTAGTGGTTTGTCATGACGAGAGATAAGGTCCTTGGCTGACCTTGCGGACGAGTGAGAGCGTGTGCTCCAATGCGCCCTCGAGAAGGTCGAATCGGAGGCTGGTCCGGATTAGGTACTCGTGATGATGGTCCTGGGAACGGGGAAAGGGAAAAAGGAAAAAAGGTGAGCGTAACTGACACGGAACCGAATGAGAGACTGACCTCGAGGGTATGTATGAGCCATGGAGGAGGGGGTGATGCCCTGTCATGTGATAGTATAGCATCCAAGACTGCCTTGCTGTACCGATAATCCGTATCAGGACCATCATGGCGTTCCAGAGCAAGTTTCAGGTACCGCCACCCTCGATCAGCAGGTGTTCCGGGCCACGAAGAAATGTTATCCGTCAGAAGCCAATCGGCTGTATCTTGCCTGTAGGTAGGTGTCAATATGGGCCAGGAACTCACTTGACAGGGGCGACCTACAGAACTCCGTCTGGGTTTCGCGACAGCCTCGTGCATTGTCCTGCAAGGGCGGCAAAAAGTTCACTCATATCCACACCAAGTGCGCGCGCTGTTGTAATCGCGAGTTCAAATTGATTGGCCTGCCCTAGCCGTAAAATTACGAGCGACGGCGACAACAGAGAGTCTGCAACGTAAATAGTCAGCCGTTCACCTTTGATTAAATTAATCATCCCTTATGTAGTTTATTTACCTGGAACAGTAAGCAATGTCGAGTCACGTTGGATGAGGCGCAGCCTTGCAGATAACAGCGTGTATTCGAAGCGGAGGTCTTGGAGGTCTATGATCTCTGAATCAGCACCCGTGCTCGAAAGCGGCAAGCTTTGTGCCAATTTCCGCCGTTTACGCGACTATCGTCACAGGATTAGCAAAAACAGATGGTCACATGAAGATCGGCACTCACCTCGAAGTCCTTGGTGTTTAAAGCAGGTAGTTGGACAACTACCCATGCATTCTTTTGTTCCAACAGGGTCAGCGAGTTAATCGCAAGCAAATAAGATTCCAGTTGGTCCTCCATCAACGAAATCACGTCAGCAGGTTTGCTGGAGACCTCCTGCAGCTTACGTGCACGTTGATACATGGTTCGGGCAGCTGATAAATCGAGGGTTCAGATACGGTGACTCATAATAACAGCGAGAAAAATTGAAATTTACCACTTCGATGGTCGCCTCTTCGTGTATACCACGTGTAAAGGATTCTAGAGTAGAAGGGGCGAGCACGAGGGTCAGTGTTACGCGCTTTAAACGCAAGAGCATCGTCCACTTCAGAGGAAAATCCAGCAAAATCCAGAGAAACCAATAATTCGATGGCGCCATCTTCACACATCTGATAGACGAGCTGGGAGATACAATCCCGTTTCCTGTACAAATCTTGCATCAAGAAAATTTATGTGGATACGCGTGAGAAGGCTGCCTTACACGTTATCGAATGGTGCCGCGATGATCGATGAATAGGCCTCTTCCCAGGAAGAAAGCTCTATGTATCCCCGGATGAGACCGTGCCACATATCCGCTGTGTCAGCCTCTGGAGGAGCGACTGATAAGGCAAGACGAAGGAATAACACCTCTTGTTGTGCCAGGCCATTTGACCTAAAAATTGTAGACGCTTCTAAATAGAATGAGAAATCCGAGTCATATAGAGCCTTTGCAGGCAAAATAGATGATAATGCCTCAGCATCCTCAAACGACAGACCACTGTCGGGGCCTGAAAGCTTGAATATAAGAAACGGCATCCGGTAGATTTTTATACTACATACCGAAGCTGGCAGCAATCTTCTCCAACATGCTGGCTGCGTCATCCGCACGACCCAGTGCAATGTAGAGTTGCGCAGTGACAAAGGCGACGCCAGGTGTCCGCGGCAGCCATGCAAGCATGTCCCGGGTAATATCAGGATATCCCAACCTGCGAATGCCGTCGCAAAACTGTACCTCGTAGAGGGTGGCATGCGCTGGAGAAGTAGATTGAAGCAGACCAGTGGTATCTAGAAACTGATGGGCTGAACCGGGAAGTTCATTGCATTCACCTGACTGGGCTATCAGGCGGTGCAGCAGGGAGGATGTTGGCGCAAAGCGAGAGTGGTTCCTCGACACTTGCATGTTACTCATGCGTGCAATCATGTCATCGGCGTTTATGTCGTCTGAGGGGACGGGGTCTTGGGCATGGTCTGCCGTTGGTTGACGCGCAGCACAACGCACCATAGCGAGACCCCGAAAAACGGCGAACACTTCTTCTAACAGAGATTGGTCCCAGTCTTTGAAATCATCCGCGAGGAAGAAGAGGAGGGCTGTCAAGGCGATACAGATGTCGTAGCGAGCGTGAACCGAGGTAGAAACATAGGTCGTGGACAGAGCGACCCTCCATCCAGACCGCGCAGGAGGGAGGAGTAGCTCAACTTCGTCCTCTTCTCGCTTGACCTGCGGATCAAAGCCTGCTATTAGATCGAGGATGATTCGGATATCCTTGTCGAAATCATCGACGTCTTGCAGTCTTGCATGGATCCAGTTTTGAGTGGCATCGTCGAGATATTCCTTGAAGTCCAACCGTTGCGCCTGGTCACCTAATATATCCACAATAGAGAAGGCGATTTCCTGATGCAGAACATCGATAACCCTGGTCTCCACGTTGCGGAGAAGTTCCGGCCCGATCTTGTCGCACAGGGTCCATGCAATGTCGAGAACAGCAAAATGTGAGTCCACAGCAAGGGAGTCACTGAGGTGCCTATGGATAGCGATTGGAAGATCCTCCTTTGCAAGAATGTTGATTCGTTCTCTTTCGACCACGACACCTTCGCTACTCTGGCCAATGCAAAGAGCAAGTGGCCACCGTGCACTGCGCTCTATCTCACGACAGCGAGTGATAAATCCTTCCCAATCTCGCTTGAGTGCACTCCAATACCGGTCATGCTGCATTGCACCGGTATGTGGATCTTGTACAAGAGAGACAGTACAGCCCACCACTGCGGCGATGTTCTCGACCACAGTTGCATACGATGCCGTGAGCTCCGGGGCAGGGGGCCCAGGGAGGGTGAGACAGGCGTCTATGTACTGCTCGAGGGCAGTGCGGATGGTCAGCGGGGAGAATAAGCCAGGGCGAAGGATTGCTTCCATGAATTTCTCTGTGAGTGAGCCATGGGAACGAAGAAGTTCTTCGATGTACGCAGGAGTCAGGTCTGCCTCTTCTCCGTGACTGGACGTTGTCCACGTTGTACTGTCGGACGCATTCAAGCTCCCCAAGGCTAAAGGGGTCCGCTCCATCAATGAGCAGCCTTGACGTTCCCATAACACGCACAACGTGCCGTCGTTAATTATGAAATCTTGCAAGTGACAGTGGGCACTAGCGGCGGAACACTCTACGAATCCAAGTTCCCGCAGTTGATCGGCCGTTGAGTCAAAGATCTGGAAATGTCCACCGGACTGTGGGTTGGTTGGTGTTGGGGTAAACGCAATGACGAACGTGCTTTCATCATTGGTGCCGCCGAAGCAAATACGCAAAAGATTCCGCGCTTCGGCATCTAAAGACTCGGATATGGTGGCACCAGACGAGATTGGTTGGCCAGTTACTCGACTTGAAATAGTCTTGGAAGCGACACAACCGTTTTTTGCGGACCAAAGGCGGAGGACATGATCCCGGGAAAGAGTCCAAGTGTGACTGAGATCCGTGGGTTGAGGAAGACTGGCTACGGAAAGAATTTCCGATGCTGCATTTGCGCCAGGCTGAAGGCCAGGAATGTAAGAAGCGAAGGCACCAAAGAATGACTTTGGCTGGCTCAACGTCTCCGTCCAAAGATCTACGTATGCAAACTAAGTACACGTGCGGACCACAGAAAAGTACACACACCATCGAACGTGTCATCACCGATTCGCTCTGATTCTATACGAAGAAGCGAACCATTCTTCAGTCCGATTGTTATGCAGTGAATTCCTTGCACTTGGACGATACTCCTGGAGAGATCGGAAACCGTCTTAATGATGTACTCTCTGCACCAGTTTGCAGCCACCTGGTCATGCCAGAGGAGGTTATGATTTGCGGCCGGCAGCACCAGACGGTAAAGGGAGCCCGTGACTGTGACCACGAGGAGATGGAGTTCGTGCTCAGCAGCTGCAAGGATAGCTGGAGAGGAAAGGATGGGGACGGGGAAGACGAAACGAATTGGAGGAGCCTGTGTCGACAATGAGATGAGCTCCACGATCAAACCGCCGTGAAGAACGCGTAAGAGGATGGATCCAATGTGCTGTGAATGTACCATGGACGCGAAAGACGCGTGTTCGGGATGGAGATCTACATCAGTAGCTGGCGTAGGAATAGCGACGTTTCGCCTGGAGGACTGTAGGACGACCGACGGGGCATTGGTGGAGGGAAAGAGGGAAGAAAGCTGGGTGGAGACCAGGATGGAGCCAGCAGCCATTGCGACGGGTAGGAAATCTCACTCGGCTCGGCTTTTACTTTGAACTTCACTGGTCAAACCATACCTGCCTTTTTTGGAACGAGCACAATAATTTACCGCGTGAACGACTTGACATTATAAATAACTACTGCCAGAGCCATTTCACAGTCTACTTTACCAGGTAAACAACGCAGGAGGTTTGCATCATGCTCAAGAATTAGCCCCGTCTGAGAATCAAAAATGTCGATGGCAACGAGACATGTGATTGGCCACTCACTCACTGTCTGAGTGACCTTATAAAAGACAGTCGACTCGAATCTCGAAAGGCGCCTCCATATACCCGGAAGGGCGAATCGTCGGAGGAGCCGTGATAGGATAGGATAGTTTCATCACCCGGCCACGAGAGGGGGGACATTAAGCACACAAGCGATAACGAGGTCGCTGTGCATTCTACGGATATGACATCCAGCACATCATTACTTTCCATATTGTTTGGTGATCGTGTCGCTTTACCTATAAATGTAAGTTCAATTCCCCAAATCGTCTTGCAAGCGGTACCGGCGTGGTGCTACAGCGTTCACACACGAACACACTGCTGAGCGTAGAACACAAAGTACCCGCCTGGACGGCTTGAAAACCACACCACTGGACCTGGAAAGCGCCAAGCAATCCTAGGCAGCGCTTGGACGGAGATGCGAAACAATAAATAAAGCACCCGAGCGGGCGACCATCGCAGAAGCCGCACCTCGTGAAACGGGCATGTTTGACGACCACAGGACTGTAGGAACCCAAAGGAGAACATGCACAGCCAGATGACACGATGAAAAGGGAGGTTGGGCACAAACAATGATCATGCTCCGAACGACCTCTTCACATAAATGGATCATGTCACAGCCCTAGAGATCAACAATTTGAAACGGATCCAGAAGGATCGTCCCGCACCTGAACTCTGGAACACCTACGAAGAATTAAACTGCGCATGAGCACAGAACCTAGCTGCTGATCCACCTGCTACATCCGCTCGCGGAGTGAAGACACACACGCTCTCGTTGCGTTTAAAACATCTGGCACTCGGGAGAATCAAGCGGTAGCGGCTAGACTCTAGCGGACGCGCGAGCATTGGCAGAGCGTAGTACCAAGCATCCCGCATGTTGATGAGCCAGATACATGGGAGATGATGGCAACAGTTGCATCAGCAGATGCAACCGAGGGCGAGATCCTGGGGATGTCTAGAGCGTGATTGCGCAGAAAGGACTGCTGATATTGTCAGAAACGGAGTGTTTGACGACCCCAAAACTGTCAACGGCGACAGTAACGCCTCGTGAAAAGGCTGACGGGGGGTGTAGCGTGTTAGCGGGCAAATGCCAAATGCACCAGCTTGGATCGCTCAGCTTTCTCTTTTATGTCAGCGGCTTGCAATTTTCTTGTCGAGTCATGATTGTGTTGTAGGAAATGAGTTGCTGTGCTTGATCTACATTCAGCCAAGGCTCGGGTCCAATCCTGTTTGTTAGCATCACTTACACCTCTCCGCTACAGTCCAGCTTCCAGCCCATTCCCAGTCACTTAACTCACTACATTGCACATGAAAACCTTGACTCGAGCGGCGACTTCCGCTTCACCGCCCACGAGCTCCCGATGGCCAGAGCTGCGTACCGATTCCTCGGGTACACCTCGTGCTAAGCTAACCCCACTACCTTTGTCTTTTCTTTAGTCTCATATGATCTCGCGCGATCACCCTGACCTCGTTCCAGAGACGTATATAAAGGGTCTCTACTCGCCCTGTCATCCCAACCTTGGGTGCTATTCGCTATATCGTCGGGGCCAAGCCCACATCCAATTACTTTATTCTTTGCCTACTCACCTGCTTTTATCTCGTACTCGTCTTCCTGTCCTAATTGGTCATGGATCAACTAACATCCTTTGATGCTCTCCTCTTTCCATCTGATGGTCGGAACCCACACATGGTCGCGCTCATGACGAGCACGATGTCGATGCCCGACCCTCATGCTCCTCACAGCACCCAACCTTCTCGGATGCCCCACCCAGAGGTCTACATGGACTACATCGCGGAGGGCCTCGGTCCCCGTGCATGGCATTACCATGTGAGTTGAACGAGATGATCGCCCGGGTAGACGCCACTGACGGCTATCCTATGTACAGCTCGTTGAAGCGCTTGACGGAATGAATAAAAAATTTGCACAACCTTACGTTGTCTTCTATCCCATCGTTTCACGTGACGGAATGCCCTTCCCCATCAACAAGTGCATCCGAGAGATTCAAGGGAGGGCTTTTCGGGAAGCAATCGCATGGCGCGGCAATATCATTGTTGCAAAGTATCGAGAGAGCCCGTTCTCATCTATGGTCAACGGTTCAATCGCCGACTTTCCGATCCTACGGAATTACTTCATGACACACGGGGCACCCCCTCCGAGTCAGGCAAGTTAGACTATGCCGGAAGCGCACTGTTTAAACTCATGGCTCGCGCTTGGCAGGCTTGAGGCAAATTTAAAAATCGTCTCGTCTCCCCTGTGAACGAGCACTGCTCTGCAATCCCATTTATCCAGGGACTATGTTTATATGACCATTTATGACACGTTATGCACACTCGGTGATCACACATTCCATGTTTTACTTGCATGTTCATCATCAAATTATGACAATATCATTAGCAGCTTTTGATCTATAGTTCCTTGTGCTTCGGTTCCTCATTCGTAGAAGAATCAGGTTGTACCGGAGGCTTGCCACCGCCATCCGAACCCTTCTTTGGCTGTGCACCCTGCTCCTTCTTGGGATCACAGTGCTCCGGGATAGGGCTCTGAGGGTCGATGGGGTGATGGAGGACCCTTCCTGCTTTGAAATATGACTTGTGATCTGCAAAGAACTTTTTCCAGTTCTCAATGCCCTATCATAAAAATGTCAGCTACACGTAGACAGACGAATGCAACGAAAACCCACCTTGAGCTCTTGATCGGTTAATCCTCGCAAGTCGTGTGTGCGGTGGGTCGCGAAGCACCCAGTCGCAAAGGATCTTGCCGCATCAATACCAGCCCTGCACGGTTCCACTAGTCAAACTACCGCGGAAAAAGGGAGTGCGACGGAGCATACATGCTGTAGTATGAACCCCCAGGGCCGTACGTGTGTCTGCTACTTGAAACGTCAAATACATCCCCATCAATCTTTCACGCGCATGTCGGTTAGCAAGTCTCCGCCGAAAGGATCACGTAGAGGTGACCCACCGCGATGTATATGGGTTTGCTTGGATCCGTCCCGTCAAAGGTGGCGAGGTAAGACTCCGAAAATAAACGGCCACTGGATTCCTATACCACGAGCCAAGGTTAAGAGAATACCCACAACGCGCGCAAGGGACAGAGTGCGATCACCGGCCAATACGTCTTCAGTCTCGCCCATTTGCCTTCATACTCCCACAGGAAACTGCCAGTGAAGAACTTGCCGGCCAGGGCAACTATGACCAAGAAGTAGACAATGAATTTGAGGAGGCCGAGGAGGCCAACTTCTTCTTCAGCGGTTGGGTCACGCTCTTCGGGACCAACTTCTTCCCCTCGCGCAAGCTTCTCTTCACGCTCCTTCTTGCGCTGCAGCCAGGCCTGGTGCAGCTCCTCTTTTCCGCGTCTGTATTCGTGGTAGCTAGCGTTGAACTGAGCAATCGCTAGGAAGGCGCTGGAAGCCAGGACACGTACGCTAGGAAGGGTTGGTTCGCCGCCTTCTTGGATACCATCCTATTAGGGTCCCCAGGATCTGGCACCATCTCCTCCCTTGGTTGTGGTTTTGGAGCACTTCCGCTGGAATTCCAGATCCAGGACATCTTGGACAATGTTTGACTTGACAACAATCGCTGGTGGGAACGGCTTGCTTATTTACCAGCACTGGAGCACAGCTACAATCACACAAACCAATATACTTAGGTTCCCCAGCAACTTTTCAAAAGACAGTTTAAGACCATACTACAGGACACGAAAGCCATCGATTAAGAGTGCACCTGTGCGAAAGGCAGTAGGTATGCATATAATTATAAGGTAGATTGTACACCGCCTGGAATGAAGACTGGGCAGACAAGTCGTCGTGATGCAAATGATGGACAAGAAAAGGAACTGGCGGGAATAGTGTTAAGCATGACCGGGAGAAATAATGGATGATGCCAAGGAATGGTGAAGATTACTGCTAGTGGCCAAGGTATGAAGGCAGAGCCCTAGGCTAGGCAAAGAATGCGATGTAACAACAAAGTGGGCGATGAATGGATACCAAACCCGATGTGAAAAGGAAGAATGCTAGGATATCGTATCGTGGGGGTAATAGTGAGTAAAGTCTGGTGAGGACAAGAGGAATAAGGACCGTGTGGATTGATGCTCATGAAGTCGTGGAGGAGCCAGAAAGCTGGTGCTGCCTCTGTTCTCGTTCGGTGGCTTTCGCGGAAACGGTGATGTACGCGCCACCAGTCTCTTCACTTCCTAGGCCAGGCGGAGCAGGAGGACTCGTCAAAAATTGGATGTCCTCGGATGGATCACCTCCAAGCCATTGCTTCGCTTCAATGAAGCGCTGAGTTTTGATGAACTAGACGGTGACAATATGAGTGTGGTTCTGCGGTAGGTACTTGCAGCGGCGTACCTTGGGTAGCGAATCCATCGCCATCAAGCGAAGTACGTGGGTTTGAATGCGGGAGTATAACTTGATGAGCATCTGCAGCTGGGTCGCGTTGAAAGCAACAGCTTGGCTGGCATCGACATGCCCGTCAAAGGCTTTGCCATTCAAGTTGGTCATCACGTCGCTCAGGTAGTTGGCAAGATCGAGCCGTAAGCCATGATCGATGTTGAGCTCGTTCTGACTTGACGGCGCGAGATATTTATTGTAGATCTGAAAAGCCGTTTGGATGAGCGATTCGTGGTGTTTCTCCATCGCTGCTTGGCCAGGCGTTCCTTTCCCTCCACGACCGGCGGGGACATTTGCCTGGGCACTTGATGTGATACTGAATTTGCGCTTGAAATCCTCGACATCCAGCCAGAAAGCAAGATTTTCCTCGCAAAAATTGGCTTTGAGAAATTCGCGAAAGAGGGCACGATAGGACGGCTCTTCGAGTATCTGGTTCAAACGATCGGTGTTGCTCTTGACACTCGCCTTTGCCTCTTTTGACTCTTTTGACTCGTTATAAGCGCTGTTGAGCCTTTCGGCCATAGAAATCCGGCGATGAATCTTGGCGTCTGCAGCACTGACGGCAGCTTCAGGTCCCAATTTAGCACCCTCGTGGGTACTACCTTCTACCGAAGAGCGCTCGTGGAGATTGGTGACTGAGCTGTGAGGGGAGGACGAATGGTCGTCCCACTGAGCGACTCGTTTTCCTTCATCGGTTATTCTATAGATAGCCTTGGCAGTGCATCTGAATTCGCCATGTTGCTTGAAAACGATGATAAGACGAACTGTGGAGTTAAAAACGGTGATGGACAGAACTCACACTAACGGGAGAATTACCACCTGGAGCAGAACCTCGAACGGTAAAAATGATGGCAGAATCATTGTTCTTCCTCTTGTCGCTGACTAAAGTAATAAGGCCAAAGCGGACAAACTGTGCGGCCATCTCTGCAGCCTCTTCTCTCCCAACGACCGATGTGAAGTCGCAAAGCCATTCGAGCGCAGAGACGGCGGCGAAGCAATATTTGTGCACAACCGTTCCCTTGCCCAAAAGAGGTTGCGCCCTTTCTTGGACGTCCATCAGCTGGACACCTTTAGATCGCTCGTGGTACTCTTGAAAGGCGTCTTGAGGTGCAGTAGCATTTTGAGACGGGTAATTTGGCTGTCGTCCGACGAAACGACGAAAGAGGGCAGTTATTACGGATTGCGTGACGATGATCTCGTCATCGGCTGTGCGACGCTCGAGGTGAAGTAGTTTGATGCAGATAGGTTGCGATGCGAATACGGGCTGGAGGTGATCGGAATTGATACCATTTTTCGAGATGAATCGCTCGAGGACGTGGAGACCCTTTGGCGTGAGGACATACGTGCCACGATCCTTGAATAGATTTGACCCTGGATCAGCAGCATTTTCAATCAGACGGGCGTCCATGAAATGCTGGCACATTGCTTTTGCCATGTCGCGGGTCATAGAGAAAGTGGTGGTCGTTGTTGTCGTCACTATTCGTGATTTGTCTCTTGGGTCCGGCCCACGGTTGGACTGGGAAAATTTCAAGGAAGCCAAGTTTTGGGCTGCTTCATCGCTGAGAGAAGGGGGTGAGAAGGAGTGAGAATATGAAGTGAGGAAGAGCGAGAGGGATGTGCTGACGTTGAGAATGAATTCGGGAAGGTGCGGAAATATTGTTTGTGGGTTGTCAATTGAAGTGATACGATGAGAGTCGCAAACAGATCGAGAGTGTCCTACGGAATGAATGATTAGAGCGGGAATGAAGAGAAGGGGAAGAAGGTACCTTGAGGTAAGGCCTCCCGCGCTTGGTTGTCTTCATCATGTGAGAGGTGCTTGCTTGAGGAGGATAATCTGTGCGATCGGAAGACATTATGAAAAAAAGGAGGGGTGACGGGAATGGTTAAGGGATGAATGGAATTACAATGATTAAGTGGACGAGAAATGAAGAGAAGGGAAGAAACGAGGAAGAGGTACGCTGATGAGGGGCACGGACGGGCGCTCTCAGAGGTGTCGTCGTTCGGTAGCGTGGAAACCACTATTTATTTATTTATTCGATTATTATTATTATTCCCATCACTGCCCCAGTCATCCTCTGTGCTCGTTCATCTCTCTGCCATCCGTCGCATTTCATGGACTGAAGTGCTGACATTTGCTGACATTTCCGCCTCTCTGGCATGTCCGTACTTCCGATGGTGCCCTGTAACTTGAAAGCTCTTACCAAGGTGATCGACCATGTCAACCGCCGCGGAGATGTGAATGGCCTTTTCTCTGCAGAGGCTGACAGCAAAATGCACGTGTGGGACATGCTTCCGACGCGGTATGCTCGAGCGGGCGGAGGAAAGCACGTTGCACCTCTTGCGACGTAATTCCGGTATCACAAACGTCCCAACGGACACACGGCTCTACCTACCCTTGGTATTTTGCCGACTAGTGCGCCCCCCTTCACCACTGCCAGCCTGCTAGCGGGACCCGCAGATCTCATCGACGTTGTCGGCAAGGCATCATCCCGTCGGCCCATCGGCCCATCTATGGAGATCTTTGTTCCTGTGATTTAACTCTTTCTCATCAACTGCGGTTGTACATACAGCCCCGCCGGTCAATGACTAAAAGTATGTACTGTATGTACACAAAGGGTTCGGCGTGCTGGAAAATAGTAAAAGCCGATCCATGTATTGTCATCGTTCTTTGTTCCATCCCGACTTTGGAGACTTGTTGTGCTTGCCGTGACAGGATGCATGAGTTTGTTGAGTAGGCAAATATTTATTGGCCAATAAGCTACTCTGTGGCAACCCACAACAGAGCGTTGCACATTCCTTGCCCAATCGACCTTCCCCCGAGGCCAGTTGCGCCTACTTCCGTTGAAAATTTTCGCATTCCCAGCGGTGGATGTCGCCATGAATTCCACAAACATTAACGTGAGCGATTACTATACAATCACCAGCTCAGATCCGACATCGTAGGGTTGCTCAGGATCCCATGGCAGTCAAGGCCCTTCTTGACCAACTGAGAGCTTCTCGACTGTGGCGGGACACACTCAACTCAAGTTCATCCCATATCAGCTCACAGCAACACGCAGACGTCCGTGAATCACCCAGTCCAAGCACACTGGAAGATGTACAGGGCGAATCGAAGGCCCAATCGTCCAACGCCGCTCCGTCAGCTTCGGTAGCTTCTTTGCTTTCGCAGCTGAGAACATCGCCATGGACGCCTATTGCCGTTGGCAACACACCACCCCTGTCAAGCGCACCTACAACTCGTCCGCTGTCTCAAAACATTCCTCGGCCAAAGTTACAGGACCCACAGCCTACTCAGTCAGAGCACCGGACTCCGTGGCCTGTTGCCTCCACGCCTGTGCAGGATATCGACATCCGTTCCTTGTCATTCCAACAGGCGTTACCCCATTTGACACAACTTGCTGGTGATCCGGAGTTCCTTACTGCCGTATCTCGCGTATGATTCCTCTCCTCCACGGAGTGTATTCCCACAAGTCACTGATGCGGTACGCAGCTGCGGCAAGAACAAAACGAGCTCGAGCAACAGTTGTGGGAAGAACGACAGGCCATACTCAAGAAACACGAGGAAAAGGTCAAAGTTGCTCGCACCAAGTAAGTGTACAAGGTTTTTCGTAGTTTTTTCATTCATTGTTTCATTTTCATGATAGAGCTACATTGATCGGCGCAGGGTTATCAAAGCATGAGGCTGATGTTCGAGGCCAGACAACTTGTCAACAATGAACCTATCTGACAAATTGTTGATACACAGATGATGAACGACGCATATCGTAGGGATCTGCAGAGGTTCGATAAGGAACGGGCGCTGCTTGCTTGGGATGCTCTCATCCAAAAGCAACAAGCGACACTGGAAAGCCTCGGAGTCCCGGCAATGTTTCCAACCAGTTCCCAGGCCGACTGCCAAGTAAGCATCCGTTGCATACATACTATAGCCACGACTTGACACGAAGGGCGTATTCTGCCGTAACAGAAGCAACGAAGAGTGGTCCAAGTTCTGGAGGGGTTGTAAGGCGAACCAAGTGAATCATCCCCACTGGCACGTGTAAGCACCTTCTCGAGGGTGTTACACCCGAATACACTACCTGAGCTCGACGGTTTCTGTTCTTTCTCTCGACTTTGGTAGACTCATTACCCAATGGTCAGGAAGGTGTTGACGAGTGAAGTTCAAAGCCGGTCCCGCCGGCGGAAACAACGACCCCGACTTCAAGAAGCACCTTCGTAGCGTTCCTGTGACGGGTGCCACCTGTCGATCCCAACTTGATTGTACCCGTGGCAACTAAATTACCGTCTTGTTCGTAGTCATAGGTTCTTGAAAGGAAATATGCTCCATCGAGGCTACTGAGTACTGAATCTCCGCCATCTCTGAATCAATCCCACGTCAGCACAACGGGGTTTCGGGTCTCGATTGTCGAGCTCGCCGTGTGGCGCAGCTGTTCCTTACGAGATCGGTGAAAGCGTGAAGGCTGTTAACGTTGATGGTGGGCAAATTCGACAATATGCGGCTTCTCTTCCATTAAACTAGTGTCGCTCACGCTCTCACGTCAGTCAGGGTTTTGGTTGACGAGACCGTCAGAGAGACTCAGTTGTTAGACCTTGACAGAGTTTAACAGGCGTTCACTCGATCAGAGACATGTCAAGCGTCGCACTGAACAGTGGCAGCTCCGGGGCCCGGGCTCCTAACAACCACCGTGACTTCGTAAGCATATTCGTCCCTGGTATACCGTAGTCAACCAATTTTGTCAGGCAACGTCGGCTAGTACGTGAGCTCGACAAAATGATTCCGGCAGTGTTACACCGCGGAGTCGGACGGGCCCGGTAATGAGCGTCTCAACTTGAAGATTCTTATTTTTCATATCTATACATACTTAAAACTCATCTGCAGGCGCCCATCGCTTCCTCCTGCGTTGTCAGGCCCCTTTGCTTTGCACTTACGCTCTACATGCCTTCTGTCCAATTACCGTCCCACGATGACTATGTGTCGATCTGGTATATCACGAACTCAGCCTATGGGAACGTAGGAAGCTTTGATCCAGGGAAGCCCACAGTGGTCATACTGCACCCACTCTTTCTCGACTCGAGCTGGCTCAACAAGCACTTCGATGATCCAAGACTGTGTTCAGAGTACAATTTAATTGCCTTCGACCAACGCACACAGGGTCGTTCGCAGTGCCGACCCGGTGCATTACATGACTGCTATGTAGACGCTGCTGACCTTGCGTCGGCAATACAGGTACGCCTCGTTTTATGAAGCGCTATCCTTGCGACGCTAACTTGATGACAGGCGCTTTTTTTACCTCCCGCTCATTTCCTTGCTTTCGAGTGTATATCGGTCAATTGTGTCACAAGACTCACTGCACTGTAGGTAACATCCACGTCGCCCTCGCCTCGTGCTAATTCTCTTCAAGATGGCCAGAACTCGTCTTGAGTCTCACGCTATGTAATGTACCGCCGCCGACAGAGTATGCTTCACAGTTTCCACCACCCGGTCTGATGCTGACGTCCTCAGACTCAAGTGGGTTTTCAACGCATACGATGAACTGCTCCAGTTGTGGTGCTATGCACCAGACTTGGATTCGTTCGAGCACGCTGGCAACGAGTTCGCCACCTTTATGACCGGTGAGGTAAAATGTCCATTCTTCGATGCGAAGAGCGGCGACTGAACCATGCCCACAGAGTGACAATATTGACCTCCAAGACAATGTTAGTGGACGTGGATGATCGAAGCTGCCTTTGACTGATGGTGCCAACAGCTAATCGCGTACTGGGAAAAGATGACACCCCCAGCGAAGCGGCTTCGTATTGTGGAACTCCTAAACATTCTGATGAACGTAAGGCATCTATGCTATTTTCGCGTCCTTGAATCTGACATGCAAAGAAATATAGCGAACAAAAATTAGCAAGAAAGAGCTCGCGAGAATTGCGTGTCCAGTCTTTATCATACAGGTGTGTCTTACAACTTGTACGGTGTCTCAACTAAGCTCCTTTGCAAAGAACGAGCGGAGTACTATCGCTCCACTGCTGTATGCAGAAAGCTTGAGGGACGAAATCAGAGATGCTACGGGAGTGGAGCCTCGTTTCTATGTGATCAGAGGTGTGTGCTTCACTCGTGAACGGAGATGATGAAACAACCGTTTTGTGTTAGGTGCCAGGGCTTGCATATCGCTCATCCCTGGGAGCGCTTCTTTGGTAAATCGCGTGTTCACCGGGTTCCTATCTCAACTACCCCGATCGCGGTCGGATCTCCGCCCCCCCGCCATACCAACGCTGGAACGCACGAGGATGGCGTTACAGACACTCTCGGAGCTCGTTGGCGATCCGACCATTGCTCACCGAAATCCGAGGTCATTGCTTTCCTTCTCGTGTGTCACCCCAGAGGTTGCCAAGAATCAGCTTGAAAGGCTCAGGTTCTACTCAAAGGACATAGACAAGACTTACTGTCCGCTTGGCCGGGACGGCCGCCCGATACGAAAGTATGAACACAGTTCTATTCCCCTCGAAATGACATACTTCTTAGCATTATGGCAACAGATACTCTGAACGGAAGCAATCACATCATTGGTTTCATGGGGATAGTCGGGGTATAAGCCATGTCGGTAAGTGTGCGCACGGGACGTGGTTCCGACTTGGGGGTCAATCTCTTTATTTTCACAGATCCCGAAATACTTCTTATCTCCGCACAACAAAATATGAGACCCTCGTCACCAGAGCGGTCTTTGGACGCTGCCTTGATTGCAAACGGGATCGAATTGGTAACGGAAACCGCTAGGCAAGAACACCGTACGCGGAGAACAACGATGAATTCCAATAGCGTCGAAAAGCAGATCAAGGGCTCGATCTCGAAGGTGGTCGCACAAGGCGCTTCATTTATGGGTACCGCATCATCCGGGATGATCCCACTACCAAAGAGTGTTATATAGTAGTGCCGTGGATATACCCCCGCTTGTTGTTGTGAGAACAGTGTTTATTTTACTGTCTTGCTAACATCCTTCCGTATGATACCACTGTAATCATATCTATTCACTCGACGTAGCATCTATTCAATTACTAGTTCTACTGTTCCCGAGGATCCACCCCAGGATTTAGGTTATGACCGAGAAAATGTTCAGAGATCTCTATATATCCCATGTAACATATCCACGCGTCGCAACCAACTCTAGACACTTCCTTCCGCCAGTTTAGCCTTGAAGTACCTCACCATCTCCTCTATGCCCATGCGAACACTCCAGCGTGGCTGCCAGTTCAGAGTTTCTTTGGCCCTCGTAGTGTCAGGACGTCTCCGCTTCGGGTCATCCGTTGGTATGGGCCTGTGAACAATCTCCACCTGCCGAGACGGTGTAACGCCGTCGTCTCGTTGTACCTTTTCCACTATCTCCCGAACTAGTTCCGCAAAGTCCCCGATGGTGAACTCGTCGCCGTTGCCAATGTTGACGGGGCGCGTCTCGTTGGAGTTCATCAATGCGATCAGACCATCAATCAGGTCATGTATATACTGGAATGAACGCGTTTGGTTGCCATCCCCATAGACAGTGATGTCTTCACCGCGTAGAGCTTGTACGATGAAGTTGGAGACAACACGGCCGTCAGCGGGATTCACTAGAAGAGGAACGGTGAGCTCAAATAGACGTGCGATGGACAAAGTCACGGACTTCGAGGGCCTAGAAAGTAGGGTAAGCCGACAATACTGTTTAGAGAGCTGCAAGCATCTCACCATATGTATTGAAAATACGCGCCACGCGAACGTCCACACCGTCCCGATGCTGATAGCCGTACGTCAGAGTTTCGGCGACGCGCTTTCCTTCGTCGTAACAAGCGCGGGGTCCTATAGGGTTGACGTGGCCCCAGCTCCAGACGGGTTAGGACGACGCGTGGTTTATGATAGATGATACTTACTAGTCTTCGTATTGAGGGTGTACTTCGGGGTCACCGTATACTTCTACAGGGAATTTAGGAGTGGCATGAGTGGACGGAGAAGGTGGCCTGACCAGAAGTGCTGGTGATCAAAAATCTGGCCTTGTTCCGCTTTGCCAATTCTAGCATGTTGAGTGTTCCCATGAAGGACGTTTTCAATGTTTTGACCTCATCAATTTGATAATGGGGAGGTGAAGCGGGACACGCAAGGTGATAAATTTCTGAGACAATTGAGGGTGGTGTAAAATAGTGTGGTCATCGACTCACGGTCACACTCGATCATAAAAGGTTCGATGACATCGTGACGGACGAGCTCAAAGTTGGGATGACCGACCCAATGGTTGACGGTGGTCTTTGACCCCGTGAAAAAGTTGTCGAGGACCGTGACCTCGTGCCCCAGGAGCATGAGTCGATCAATGAGATGAGACCCGACAAAACCAGCGCCACCCGTGACGAGGATGCGCTTCCGTACGGATGGAGAGAGAAGTTTTACGGATGGGAACCGGGAGAGGGTGGTATAGGAGACGGCATGCGTGTCTGGATAATAGATGGACTTGGACTGGTTTTTAGCCTCAACTATCCCATCCTTTGCGTCAGCTGACGCAGAAATGATATAGTGAGGACGAAGGTAGAGGGTGCGAACGAGATCAACAGGGACCTCGCAATCGAAACCAAAGCGAAGGAAACCGACAGTCTTGATCTCCTCGCCATTCTTGTCCAAGGTACGGGTCTAACGAGGGATGGATGAGCGTGCAAGGGAAGAGAAAAAAAAAGAGGGTGTACCAGTTCTGAGGGTAGTAGTTGGGACATGACCGCTGAAACGCAGAATATGGAAAGGATACTCCACTTTTAAGTGGGCTTAAGCTTGGCAGTTCCCGACGTGAACGTTCAATAAGTAGTAGAATGATGTCGATGATACATGACAACAGGGGCGACTACTCGCATAAAATATTAATTGAGCACAGCCGCGGTATCGAACCTTATCCTGCACGACTCTGATGCCTCGAACACAAGGACCTCAAAAACAGCGACGCGATCCCCTCCTCACTCAGCTCGACGGGGACGAGCTCTACGCAAAGTACGGCCGCGTCTCTCAACCTGGAAAGCGGAGAAAATCCCAGAGACACTCCGCAGAAGATGACACCGACGAGGTGCTACGTCCTCATGCATCATCCGGTGATGTTTAACAGCCTGTCAGGTCATTTTCGATCCAAAAACATCCCGAAAAATATTCGAGCTTGCTCGCGATCAGCAAGGAGAGCTCGAGATGCCTGACGATGAGGACGATGAGGACGATAACGGAGCTGCAGGCTCGCGCAACCTACAGCCCCAAATGCGCACAACAGATGACCTTTCTGGCCAAAGTGACCATGACGAAACTGAAGAAATGAGTGATGGCGGCGACGCCGAGGCAATGTTCGTGAGTCCGATTCGCTGTCGCTCCGTTCCCGCGTTTCATATCAAACAGCAACTTGATTCCGACGATGTTCAAGCACTGGATACCCTTCTCCCACCTAATTCGGGTGAACGGCGCACTCTAGCCGACGTTATCTTTTCCAAACTCGAAAATAGCAAGTCAGGAAACGTTACTGTGATCCGAAAAGTACAGCAAGGTTGTTTCCCCTTTAACTTCCGCATCTTAGCAACCACTTAAGTTTGTAAAAGACAAGCAACACCCTAATCCAGCTTTAGGACTTGACCCCCGGTTAGTCGAATCATATTCAAAGTACGTGTATGTTCCACATTGGTGGTCTAGCATTAACATCACCTAGACTCGCGATCTTTCTCCGTGGATACAAGTCTGGGCAACTACCAAAGTTATTCAAGGTCATACCTTCTCTCCCTGCTTGGGCGCGTATTCTAGCCCTCACAAAGCCCGAACGATGGAGTCCCCATGCTTGCCGAGCAGCCACGAGGATTTTCATCTCCACTATGAAGCCCCCACAAGCGCAGCTATTCTTATCTGTTGTCTTGCTTGACGCAATACGAGAGGATATTCAATTACATAAAAAGCTTGACGTACAGTACTATGAGTGTCTGAAACGCGCGCTGTACAAGCCTGGTGCCTTCTTCAAAGGTATCGTATTCCCAATGTTAGAGGTGAGCTCGTTCAATCGCCATAGATCCCCCGACTAATTCATTTTGATTGCTTTAGGGGGGGTGCACGCTCAAAGAGGCGGCTATCATAGCATCCGTGGTTGCCAAAAAGAAGGTCCCTGTCCTTCATTCAGCAGCAGCATTGCTGCGTATCGCACAGATGGACTATACTGGTTGGTTCTTCTTGTTCTTGACAAGAACTTTATAAACCTTCTTGTAGGTCCCAATTCATTGTTCATCCGGGTGCTTGTCGACAAGAAGTATCAGTTACCCTACAAGGTTGTTGACGCACTAGTGTTCCACTTCATCCGTCTTTCGAACACTTACAAAGCCCGCTCTCGTGGAGACACCGAAAAGCTTCCGGTGCTCTGGCACCAGAGCCTCCTCGCCTTTTGTCAAAGGTAACGCTTGTGGCTAGCTTGCGTGTAATCGCTAGTTCACTACTGTTCTAGGTATTCGCCTGATCTCACTCCCGATCAGAAGGACGCCCTTTTAGACGTCGTTCGGGTTAATTCTCACCCTCAAATTGGTCCCGAAGTGCGGCGAGAGCTGGTAAATTCGGTAGCAAGGGGTGAACCACGGCCGGACATGGTTCAGGACGTAGATATGTCATGACAGATTTTTCACTTATGATTGTTCTTACATCTGGTTAGATTTTTTTTCCATATCTCCCCCTCAAATCGTTGACTTTTAACGTGATCCTCCAGGTAAATGGTCATCGTGGTTCCTTGGATCCTCAGATCGCTCCTTGGCTTTGACTGCTTTTCGAGTCTCGTACTCGTGTTAGCACCCTTTACTGAGGATTGTATGCCGGAGCGAGGATACACGTCCTAGAGTTTTGGTCAGAAGACATCTTATCTTTAACTTGTAATTCTCGCACTGTCGCTGTGCCTGCATAAAGGGACTCTGCGCGGAGAACCCGTGCCAGTGCCACCATGTGTCCTTGACAGGTACTTATCCTGTCCCAGACTCCCAGGTGACACAAGTGTTGGAGATTGGATTCAATCATAGGGCGAACAGACACCACACTGCCTCCTTGAAATGAAGCAGGACTCTTGTGAGACAGCCTGAGGAGTTTTTCTCGTATGAATGTCTTCATTGCCACCAAGTACTCTCTACAAATGACTTGGATATTAAGGTGCCTTGAACATGCCAGTGAGCTCATGAGAAAGGGTCTGATGTGTAGAATAGTAGTGTGTTGATTGTCACTTAGCACTGTGGGAAGAGAAATACACATCCCACTCTTTCACATCCTGTCTTCCCACATCCTCCTCTGCCTCCCACTCTAGCTGGTCAAATAGCCCAGCTGCACCAGACATGTGAGCCACTTGTGTGCAAATTGCATGAAGGGTGAGTAAGGTAGGGTTGGGTGGTGGTATTTCCTGACATTGTGATTTAAGGTTGACAATTATAGGTGCACCACTGGTATAGAGTTCAGGAGTCCTCTGTAGGCTGCAAATAAACCTTTTCTCTGCTTCATCAAACATGCAGACTTCATAGTGACCAAACTATATATGTAGTCAGTCAATATGGCCATCAAATTTTGGAATAACACACTTGGTTAGTACTTTCAAACCACAGTCTCAGAGCATCAAATTTATAGTGGAGATCATGCTGCAATGAAAGCAGATTCCATGCTTGGTGAATACCCCCTGGTTGCCTGAAGGTCTCTGCAAGTTTTGAGAATCCAAAGCTCTCCAGGATGACCATATAGTCACCAGCATGATGAGTCTGGAAAATAGGTCAATGACGAAGGACTGAGCATACTGACAGAACCAAGTCACACCTCATCTATTGTTGCACCATCCTCAATGTTCATTGCAAGGTCACTGCCCTGCAGTGTTGACTCCTTCAGAATATGTGCTGTCTCAATTGGAACTCCACTCTTGCCCCTGTGCCTTGCTATGTCCTGGAGGCCCACACACCTGCAGAGTGAATTTGTATCAAACAAGCCAGTGACCATACACTGGTACCCATCACGAGCCAGCACCTGTTGAACATGAGGAACAAGGGATATAAAGGGTGGTGGAAAATACACATACCTTCTTCCTGAGAGTCCCATAATCCTCTCCAGCAGCTTCTACTGAGTCTTCCATCAAATCCTCCAACCCATCAAAGGAAGGGGATGAAGGTTGTGGGGAGGGTGGTGGATACTCAACATTGAGTGGTCGAACTTGAAAGTGATTGTAAACATCAAGGTAAGAGGAAAATGGGTTGAGCATACATAAATGGATGAGTTTGCAACAGTGAAGTTTTCCAACATGAAAGACAACATCATGTTGACTTTCACCATGTATTGATGATGTGACCAAACGAATAAGGGAAGCACAGGGTTGACCGCCAATGATATGAGATCGACAGTAGAACTCCAGAAGAAGATAACCAGCAACTCTGGCAGATATAACATCTCCCTTCGATTGCTGGCTAATGGCATACTCTTCCGCTTGGAGTATTATTTCATAGGCATCAGAGCAGTCAGGGAAGTCGCTCAGGCCCAGTTCCAGGATCCGCGGAGAGGTAAGCGGAGGGAGGCAAGACTCGGAAGTGGCAATGGTCGTCGCCATGGTTCGCTGCTGCATTTGTTACACGGCCATTTTAACGAGGCATTTACTAAACATATGTCAGAACTTCCATTTGTGTCCTATATACAATGCCAAACATATCTCGACAGAGCATGGTATACCCGCTTGAATGATCGTTAGTCAGATGTCACTAATTGTATATCTTGTTAACCTGGAATGTCTGAGGTCTGTCTGAGGTCACCAGTAGCACCCATGAGCCATGATGTAACATTCTGCCTGCAGCGGCACCTCCGCAACATGTCACACGCGGAGGTCTGGTCAGCAGACGACCAAAACGTCATGGTAACACCACAGCATTTGTTCCACAAGCACCATTGCTATGTCTGTCGGACGTATGCGCTGTCCAAACCTATCAGCATGATATAAATGTGCAAGATGCGGTAGTATTGTGTGGCAGCTGCAGGATTCAATATTCAATGGCCAGAGTGCGACATGTGTTACACGGAAACATGTCATGATTGACATACACATTACATTCGAAGCTACGAAGCTACAGACCGGAGTCCATTGACACAGAGAAGAAATATTCAACTATTTCCTTCAGTTCCACAAAGATAAATTGACGAACAGCGTCAGGGCTCTTGGAGTCCCTCAGCTGCTGCAGTCCGGGATCTCCGAGCCATGTTGTAATGAAAGTACCATCCATGTTGATGCACGCATCCCATGCTTCCCATTGTCCGCCTGGGAAGGATGGATAAGTCGCAACAAACACCATCCAGAAAAAGTCCTGCATAAGATCAGAGTGATTTTTGTCGATGTTCTTGGGTTCCAGGAGGGCGCACTGAATTTCGTCCAAGAGGCAGCGCCAGTGTTGTTCATTCTGATGGTTGAAGTATCTTCTCACGGGAAAGAAGAGAAACATATTCTGCGACATAATTTTCTTCAATCAGTGTGTTCGTAAAGCCTGGTCTAAGACTTACTGATGGCGGGAGTAATCCGGCATATTCACGTTGTAATTTGTCCCTTGGAAGTGTGCTTTCTCCTCCAACGATGGGATAGAGTTGTCCAGAAAACTTGTCAGGAAGTTCGACGATTACTTGAATTGGCTGAGGTGTTCGTTAGTTGGAGGAAGTCAAAGTCGACGTCGAAACATACAATGTGGGAGGGAAGTAGTGTGACAATGCCAGAGAAGTGAATGTTCAAAAAAATGGGCTCAATGATGCATCCATTGTCAGAGCGAATGGTGTCAGCGAAGACTGTGATTGGCGACATGGCTGTTGATGATGGTTATGGTTGGCTGGCGGAAGTGACTGGTGACCACTGGATCATGTGACCGACACTGATCTTTTCACGCACGCGTCACCCAAGACAAGAGCATTGGCAGATATTTAGGTATCGCGAGTGGTCAATAACATGTAATGCTAGTACAATGATAAATCTACAGACGGAGTGCAATGGCATGCATATATCGTGAGGTAACAATAATCTAAATGATATACCAATCAATGACGAACAGAAGAGTCCTCGTCTGATGAGCTGTTCACCGAAGTCAATTGAGGGGATTGAGGATACCAATCAGAATACTTACAAAACCTTGTTGGCAACCATCTTGCTCTTCTGGTTATGATTTACATTTGCTTTCAAGTAGTCCGATACTCCGAGTCGCTTCTCGAAGAAGTTGGTATTGCCTTGCAGAGAAATCATGTCCATGAAGTCGAGTGGGTTCGTGACATTGTAAATCTTCTCGTTGCCTAAAGCAACCAATAGACGATCGGCGATGAACTCGATGAACTGGCACATAAGCTTTGCATTCATTCCGATCAAAGCCACGGGTAGTAGTGCATCTGCAAACAACGTTTGGTATCCAATATATTGTACTATCAAACGAATCGTACCTGTCAAGAACCCCTGTTTAATCTTGACTGCTATTGTGATGATCCGCTGGACGACCCGTGGACGAGGACGCCGCATAAGGTGATTGAAAAGCAAGCACGCGAAATCGGTGTGCATTCCCTCATCATGGCTAACAAGCTCGTTGCAGAATGTGAGACCATGCCACGCTTCTTCAACCAGAGTATGGACACGAATGATCCAGAGAAGAAAATACCCTTGACTGCGGCAAAGGCTACAAAGCGCTCGGCGAACGTTGAATGTTGGTCTGAAATCCATCGGAGAGCCCAGTCAGCCTTGTGTTTGACAAAAGGGGTGGTGTCCGTGGCATTGAAAAGATATTCACGCTGCACGGGGTCCTTGATGTAGGTATTGTTTAAGAGAGAGTACGTCTCGGAATGGATATTCTCCATCATAATCTGGAAACCATAGGGGCCTCGACGGCCTGGACCTCATTTGAGAAACGCTCGAGGAGGTTCTCGTCAACAATACCATCAGTGGCAGTGAAGAATGCAACTGTTACGATTCTCTCTTTTCCTTTTACTTTGCATCAACGACACGTCTCGTCTTATCTCTATGGACTTATCTTTTCCTTCTTCTATGATGACACATTCTTCTCACGTATTCCTCCCGTCGGCGTCCCGACGGTCTCCATTTACTTAGTCATCATTTCTTCCATCCGTTTCTATCTGCTTCTATGCCTACCCTTAACGCTTGTATATCCAACATATATAAGTCGTAGATACCGCTCTAGCGTTTCCCCACGCTTGAGCTCCTTTGTCTTCTTGTACCACATACAATCTATTTGCTCTTGCCTCGCCCTCTGCTGGTTTCAGCCCAGCTCCCTTGAACCCTTGAACTACTGGTTTTAGCCCAGTCCCCTTGACCCTTGTGTGGACGCCCCCACAAGGTACCTCTGAACCTTCGAACTACTGGTCTCAGCCCAGTCCCCTTGACCCTTGACCCTCCGTTCTATAAGTCCTCGTCGTACTTTTGACTTGACGCTCTTGTCCCTTGAACACTCAAAGGCTACGCTCGTTCCTACCCGGACCAAGCGTAACAAATCTCATATGGTCCGAGCCATCACTCTGACAACTTCTGAGATGCACACGTCAAGTGCAAGTTTAATGTGGACAGCCATACCTTATCTCCAATAGACCAAAGGAGGTTCACCGAAGGATGAAGGAGGAGGATGGAGGACGGAGGCTTGGAGATAGGAGGGACGAAAGACAGAGGGGGGAGGACATCGGCACAGGACTTATGTGTTGCGCCCTTGCCAGGCTCAGGTCCTTGTATTTCAGAGGGTCATAAGTCTGAGGTGGAAGGGGGAGTCATAGAGAGGAAGCAAGATGTGGAGAAGGCAGGATCTTATTAATGAGGGAGACAAACAATTTTCATAATGAAGTACAAAAAGGTACGGAGGTCGGACTTATATACTACGAGGAGCGGATCGGAGATTGGAAGGAGAACAAAGGAAGGAGTGAAAACGGAGAGGCAATGTACAGAAGAATGGAGACCCTGGAGAGGCTATGGACATAGGCATGGAGACCCTGAAGAAGGGTTGGAGATAGGGTCAACAGAGGTAGGGTTGATAGGGAACCCTGGAACGGAGAATGAAGAGGAAGGCACAAGGGGAAAGATGGAAGGAGATAGGCAGAGGTAGGACATCATAAGTCCAAGGTACAACTGATAGGAGATGAGGATCTCCAATGGAAGTCCGGAGTGACCAAAGTCCAGAGATGAACTCCAAGGGAGGAGTTCAAGGGAGATGAGAAGTGTGAGGTGGATTGGATTGGAGATGGTCCGGAGGAACTCAGTGATATCTGATAGGGGTCGAAAT
>JBBPRQ010000090.1:0-72544 GCA_038093095.1 Boletus insuetus
GATAAGAAGTGTAGTGTGTCTGTAGTGAATGCGACACTTGTGTCTTTTCTTGTTGAAACGAAGCCTAGAAAAATAAGGAAAAATAGGGAGAAAATAGGGGAACGTAACACTTCCGTCACTTCTTCCTCACCCAACTCTGCCTGCCACTGTGGTTTACAATGCAGGGTAACATCCTCTCTCACTTCCAATTGGACATGGGGCTCGATGATAACCCTGGTACTACTAGTAGTTCTGGGCAGAGTTGGGGAAATCTCGATGAAGGGGTCACTGGGGACACGTCTCTAGAGCTTGACCAAGCATCAAGCACTGACACTGAAGACAGGTTCCCATTCATGGCAGCTCAACGTCGTCCATGTTCATTGTCGGACGAGGACCGGATTCCCAAACATGAACTGAAACGACACAAAGAGTTTGCAAAGAAGACATGCACAGAGCAGGGTCTTCCTCCCGATGCGCTCACTGAATTCTCACAGGTTCATTCCCTTTCGTATTACCAGGCTGTTGCTGACTTCAAGTTGGAATAGATGCATCAGGCTGACATGATCATTGAACTTCAAGCGTTCATCATGTCTCTTAAACAAGAGAGTGAAAAGGACGAAGCGCGAAAGTATGTCACATCCGAAGAGTTCAAAGACATCATGAAGGAACGACTACGGTGTTGCTTACTGTCACCAAACCTGACTGGATATGTCATGGGAACTGCTTCCAATATTTTGGTAAGTCCTGTTGTATGCAGACTGGAATGGCATCGGAAACCGTATACTAATGATACTAGGAATATGCCAAGAAGAACATGGCAACATTCAAGATACCAGAGAAAGCCGTTCAAGATCCTGAGCTGTTGGACACCATTGGGACAATGGTCAAAGACTTACTGACATCACAGCGCTCCAACATCAAGCAGAAGGTATGTTGTCAACGTCCCGGTCGCGAATCACTCATTGATGAACATCATGCATAGCTTGCAAATAGCATCAGGTCAAAGGGTCGTATCTCACTCCTTGCAAGGACATTAGCACCGGGCAGTCACTTCGAGATTACACTCAGTCACTGGGCACAGTACGGTTTTTTGGTGCATATACACATACTACATGAGCTCGACAACTACTAACTCTTACCTTTCGCTGCCGTTCTTCCCCTTCTGTCTGAACAATGATAGCGCTCTTCAATGATCACGTTCAATACTTTGGTTGACGAAGGTAGGTTGGCTACGATAACTTGCAATCAGTCTTTGCGCACTGGCAACATGAACACCAATAGCAACAATGGCACAAATGAATCTGGGACGCCAGAAGACACGGGTGCAGCTGGTGGGACCACTACAGCCAATGAAGTCTCCACCCAGGCCGGCACAGTGACACTGGTGAAGAGAAGATATGGTTGCCCAATGAATACTGGGAATTTGTGGACATACTTCTCAGTCAAACCTGAGCAGGTGCGAAGGCATAGGATAGTACAATTCAAGGCCAACAGAGGAAATTGGAGGCGTGCGTCTTTTGATGCATCAGTGTGATTATCCCCGCTCACTGATGCTTACTACAGAATGTTCACTAAGTGTCTCCAGGCCGACATGAGGACTTTTCCCCCCAGTCCTTCTCAATTGTCTACCCCCCCTTCAGACAAAGTTACTGTTCCATGGCTCCGTGATATCAACAACAACCTCATCTGGGTCAACTCTTAATCCCCTCATAATCCATCATTGTATATCTCTACCCCTCATGATTTCGTCATACTAGTAATTCCAGCATGTTCAGTGTATCTAGTCACAGCATAATGAAGTTGCTTTTGTTTTACTCATGTGTGGATGTGGATGAGCACATCCAATGTAACATTTCCCAAACATCCAGTCAAACATGATCAATATGTCAGGCCTGAGTAACTGCATGATGTGAGGCCTGTCATGTATATGGGGTGAATCCTGGCGACCCATGTATGCCAACTGCTTGGTTGTTTCAGTGCTGCCTCCTACGTTTGTGGTACATAGACTACACTATGGTAGGTGTATCCAGCCTGACCTTCAATGGACCTCAGACGAAACGGCAACAAAACCAGTTACATGACATTGTCTCATTGTGTCGGCCCACCTTCCGTAAACCAGAATTGATGACCACAACCGGGCATTGAAAATTAATACCAGGTGGACAGCACCAAAAACCAGTGGTTGCGGTACGGGCAAATGCTTACAATAAACCCATAGTCTGACGTAACACTAATATATTCCTTGTGGACAGCATAGTATATGTCGGAAACCCACAGACGAACCTGCCTTGGCCCCATTAGGAACCTAATCCTCGCTTAGCCTCAGTGGAACCTTTACAGCAACTGACCATGTAGAGACAGTCGATGTGTCACCCGAGCCACATCACACTTATCTTTACACAATATCCAAAATATATTGCATTAACATTTTCCGTCAATCGCTAGTTCTCTGAAACCCTCATTTAGGCGTGTAGGCCAAGGTTTTACTTCTTGCTGGCTACGAGTCCACGTCGAGTAAGCCAGACTAGCATCCGAATCAAACTAGGCTCACAATTTTTCATCATCACTTTAGTCAGCTTGACGGTATGAAGCCCTCTAAAACAAAGCAAAGTATCTCTAACATTCACGGGTGAAATTTGTATCAGTGGGGATTGATTGAACTCTCCAAGAACCCGGATATCCAAACTAAACTGCGAGCGGAGCTTCTCGAGTTCGGGGCTGACCCAACGTATGATCAACTTCTCAACGATCTTCCATACCTTGATGCTGTGGTGCACGAAACGCTTCGTATGCATGCTCCGTTCTCTGGTTTTACATGCATGGCAAGTATTCATGACACCAGTTGGCGAAATATTCATCAAGCACAGGCTGCAGTGGACGACGTGATACCGTTGAGCAAGCCCGTACGCACCCGGTCTGGAAAGCTCGTCGATTACATTTCGGTCGCAAAGGGGACCTACCTGGCTGTCTCAGTACCATCCATCAATCGCTCGGCGGCACTCTGGGGGCCTGATGCCAAGGAGTTCAATCCTGAACGCTGGATCAGGGAAGACGGTATTCCTGCAGCGGCGAAAGAGATCCAAGGACATCGACATCTGCTGACCTTTCTCGATGGTCCCAGGACATGTCTTGGCAAAGGATTTGCGATCACCGAATTCAAGGTATGTGCACTTGGGTCGTCCGTTTGTTCACTGTTGCGTCCGTTTGGGGTGGGGGTTGACCTGACCTATACATACAGATCGTGCTATCGGTTCTCGTGAAACACTTTGTGTTTGAGCTTCGGGATGGACCCGAGACGGTGATCGAAATGGTGAACAGTGTTTTACCGAGGCCAAAGGTGGCAGGGGAGCAGGGTACTGCGGTCCCCTTGTGAGTGAGGCGTTTCGAGTGAGACGTGTCCAGCACAGTCATCGCCGAAACTTGGTACAGACATTGCACCTACCATTGAAGATGCTTATATGTACATACATCATACATAACTGGTATATGTCCATGAAAGATGAATACCTGTGGTGAGCGGTCCGAACTGATTGCTGGTGCGTACGGTGAAGGCACACCTCAATGGTATCCAACTGTTTAAAGTACCTGACCTTTTGCGCCGATATGGTATGTAGGGCACCCGTCGATAGCACACGGGGTGTCTTGATGTATATCGATAGTCATTTCGGAGCGGTTGACGAGCTGCGCAAAATGTTGCCTGAGGTGCATAGTAAGAGTTCCGTCTCGCGTAAGATCAAGCACATGGCCGAAAAATCAAGGACCTTGCCGTCGCAAACAGGACCAACTACACGTGTTCTTTGTCTTGATTCGACGAGTGGAGATATCTTTAACGGAGCAAGATGATGATGCGCGAGATGAGATGAGCCCTCTGTGAGGGCGCGGGACCAAGGAATTATTATTAGCCCCGGCAGCTCTAGGTCGACTCTACGATTACGAATTGACTCAGATGTGTAATCCGAGTCGCTCTTGTTCGGCACAAGGCCGAGCTAGTGTTTGCTCGTATTGATACAAATGGACAATGGATGTATTCCAACAATCTTACTACGTATCGAAGTGTAGTGTATTGAGGAGCGGCCTGTCAGCTCGCCTCAGTGGAGATCAACCAGTGCGGGTCGTGTTAATAAAAATACAACTGTAAATAGTCTAGACCGCCTGCCGCTTAGACCGTTACGCCAAAAGGCAGTAATACTGAACGCCTGTGGTTCAGTATCCCAAGCGGATACGAACCACAGCTTGCACTTCCGAGTTGATTGCCCTGCTGATTTCCTTGCACACGCTACAAAGCGTACTGTCACACTTTGGCACACATGGACATGCGCCCAGCTCAGTCTCATCCCAACACTCTCAAGTCGTACGTTCAATCACATTCTCTCTAGACGATCGGTTTCTCGCCATTGGTAGAAAGGATGGGAAGGTTGGCATCGAATATCATCGTAAGCACCGTGTCTCGAATCTGGATGTATCTGTCCTGATGTGAAGCAGAGGTACCCGACGAAGATGAACAGACACAGTACTCGCCCCCGCCTATCGATGACTACATTGCACCATGGAATCTAGCAGGCTGGACGGGGAGCTTGAACATCGCGGGGAGGGTCGGATAATGAAAACGAGCGAAAAGTGGGGAGGAGAGTTGGTCCCTTTGCATAGTGGGGATTCATCACGAGATTGAGACATCGTGGCTAGCTGGCTTGGACCGGGGAGTTGATGGGATACATTACCACTCGCTATTCCTGACATCTATTTCGGTCTTCCAATACTGCAACGTCATTATAGGTTCAGCAACCAAGGTCCGCGACTGGCGAAATGTACAAACCACACTGCCAACGTCGCACTGACCGTGATCAAAGACTTATAAGGGCGATGGCGAACAGGCATCGCTTTGCGAATGACAGATTGCCCCCACGAGAGCGCCTGGCGTCCGTGAAAAAGCATGTACATGGACGTGTCAACAGTCCATTCCCAGAAGGACGAGTCCGCTCGTACCAATGACCTGTATTGAAATATTTGAAGCGACGAGACAAATGGGTGGAGGAACCGGCGAGCATGGATCCTGGCGGTGGCTTGCGTGTCAAGTAAGTATGGGAGGAATGGGGACTCATCTGGGGTGAAGTCGCTCTAACAACCTACTCGCGAACTGGGTAAGGAAGAGCATGACATACATGCCGAACGCTGCGATCGGGCACCAGACCTGCTTCTTGGAGCGAAACATGACTCCTTCATCTTGAAATTGTCCGGTGTGTATCTCTCCACAGGTCGAAGTGATGACGATCTCTCGCAGACACTCATTCGTATGCACGTTTTCCGCGACGTGCCTTGGTGTCGATGGAAGCTCGGCTTACAAAGGCACCGGGAACACGAGGTGATGGAGCGTGAGTACTGATCTATATCATGAAAGTCAACGTGTCTGTGGTGCGAAGGACAACAAACCACAACTTGTTTGTCGCCACGACTTGGCTACATCGAACCACTGATGGCGCCATCGACAACGATGACTGGTGCGTACTGGGGAGGTGGTGTTGCCTGTATGCTGAGCATTGGACTAGATCATCCCCAGCCGATCGAAATCGACACCGGTAGTGACTTATTGGCAATGGCACTCTCAGCGAACGGCGAGTATATGGTGAGCGGCTATGCCAGCGACTCGGGTGCTCGAGTGTGGCGAGTGGAGGACGGGAAACAGATGGCAACACTGAGCACAGGAAGGGACCGGTGTTGGTGTCTCGCCGTGTCGAATGATGGCAAGTGGATCGCAGCGGGGACATGGTCAAGGACAGACGGCGTCTTCATGTGGGATGCAGAAACATACGAGCAAGTCTTCAACAACGAAGATATCCACTTCATCCGCGCTGTCGATTTCTCGCCCGACTCAACGAGACTTGTCATGGCGTCGAACCCCCGCCGGGCCGGCAAAGTCATTGTTTGGGACGTCGCGTCCAACAAACAAGTGCAAACACTCCACCACGAGGGCGTGATCGCAACGAAATACTCACCGACAGGGGATCGCATCGCGACAGCCACTTGGAAATCTGTTCGCGTCTGGGATAGCAACGATTGCCGCTTGCTTGTCGACGTCGATGTAGAAGTAACTCCCTACTTCAACGCTGGTCTTGTCTGGTTCAACAACCACCTCTTTGTCGTATCGAACGATACAATCAAGCAATTCGATGCAGCCACCAGATCAGCAGCCGCAGAATGGCCTGTCCCCGACAGCAACAGTTACTCGTGCATTGCCCTGCCAAAGCATGGGAAATTCGTGGCTTATTCTACGAAGCGCACTATCACGTTTTGGGACACGTCGACACATGCCCAACTCGGTCTTATTCAACGCCATCAAGACATACGGTCTATCGCATTCTCTTCCGACGACCAATCTCTCGCATGTGGTGGAGAGGATGGGAAAATCAGCATCATATGTGTGTCTCGTATCATTGTAAGCGTTGTCTCATTGGATTAGGACGTATCTCAGTAACTTTCTTGTTCATCGTTCCACATAGGATTCAATCCCATCGTCTCCTCTACATCCCACATCCAGTGAGCCCGTCGTCGAGGTCGACGACTCTGTGACAGCCTCATCGTCCCGGTCGTCCCCTCTACACCCGACTCTCCAGGAACCCGATATTCAGATCGACGACGCTGTCCTGGACGCGTGGAATCATGATCAACTCGAAAGTGCAGAGACCCTTTTGACTGTAGTCATCTCCGAGTCTCAGAATCCGGCTCATTTCGTATTCGCTAGTCGAGCTCTCGTACGGACTCGTCTGGGAGAGTGGGATGCAGCCCTCGTCGATGCCGAAAGGGTGCTTAGCATTTTACTCTCACAATCATTGACATGCTGATTCCCATTTATGCAAGGCCCTTGATATTCAGCCGTCCATCATCGCCTTTCTTGCAAAAAGTGTAGCCCATGTCGGCAAAGGGGAAAAGGACAAGGCCTATCGTGCCTGCGACATTGCGTTCGAGCACTTCCATTCGTCTCATGTTACATCTCTCCTTCTTTTCAAAGTCTGTATCTTCAACGTTCGGTTACCATTCAACTGCTCATATTTCTTAGGCTATCATTGTGTTCATGGCCGGAGAACATCCCGATGCGATATCGCGTGTAGACGACCTCATTGCCACCGTTTCCTTCAACCCTATCTGCTGCATGGTTCAGGCACGTGTACAACACGTTACTGCGCAGCGAACATTGCAACTGACAGTTCCAGAAGGCTTACATGTATCTTCTCCGTGGAAATTCGCAGATGGAGTCCAGTGACTATGAGGCTGCGATACAATCGTTCGAATGTGCTCGAGCCCAAATACGAGACCACGTTGGGCAGCCCCTCTTTGCGATATCACTGGTATGTTTCTAGATATATTTCGTTGTATCAAAAATCACTCACCGGCCCTGACAGATAACAGGATGGAAATTTGATAATCTCGACATCACGATTCGACAGCATCTTTGTGAAGCCTTGGATACAGCGGGTCGCATCAACGATGCAGCCCAGTGTTTCCACGAATTGAAGATTGAATTGGAAGGTCATGGCGAGTATCTGGAATGGGTTCATGGTAAGTGGCCGCTGGGCCATCCCGTACAGTGTATTTGCTTATCTGACACATTTTATAAGTGTTCGGGAAACGTTCCTTAAAGAAACTGGAGCATCTCGGAGATACAGCAGTCGCCGTCCAGCGATATGACGAGGCTGTCTCCCACTATTCTACTGTGTTGTCTCTGAGCCTCTCCTCCCCCCAAGCGATCCTCATCAAGCGAAGCAAAGCACGACTAGCAACCGGATCGTGGAAAGAGGCTCTAGATGATGCAAACGAGGTACTTCGATTTTACCCCATCAATCCTGTTGACATATCATAATCAGGTGATTGCACTCGATCCATCGTCTCCATGGGGCTTCGAGATGAAACATGCCGCTCTATACAAAGGAGGAGACTACTACAACGCAGCTAATGCGTTCGAGATCATGCTCAAGAGGATGGCGGAGTCACCTGATCCCGACGTTCGACGTGAGTCGTATCCTTATTGCAGATGGCTCGTTTATATTATTTGGTAGGGCACGGTCATCAGTACGTCAGCCCATCAAGCACCCGAGCGGCGATTCGCCAAATTGTTCATCGGACTCTACGTTATTTGCCGCGCGTGCTCATCAATACCACTACCGGTCATCTCCACAGTACACCAGAGCAGGCACTCGCATTCGAATCCTCGCCGGCCTTCAATGAGCTTGTATTGTCAATGACATCACGCATCGACTATGTCCGGATCAAGCGTGAAGTGCGAGAGTACTTCCGCTATGTCATGCTGTCGCACAAATGGGAAGACAATGAACCGCTGTTCCAGCAGGTGGTGCATATAGCAGTGTATGACCTGGAGAAGTCTCCGACCCGCGATAAGCTACAAATGTTCTGCAAGATCGTTCGGGATGCCGGATTCCATTGGGCATGGAGCGACACATGCTGTATTAATAAGTCGGATCACTTCATTCTCCAAGAAGCCTTGGTGGCCCTGTTCAGGTGGCACCAGGGTGCTGCCATGACGATCGTCTTCCTTCGTGGCGTTCCCCGTTCATCGCCACGCGGCGCTCTCGCACGGAGTCTCTGGAACACTCGTGCCTGGACGCTTCAGGAATACATTGCTGCCAAGGTCATCCGCTTCTACACGGAGGATTGGGCTCCTTATCTTGATCCAGACATTCCAAACCACAAGGAATCTCCGGAGATTATCTCGGAAATGGAGGAAACCACCGGGGTGTCTGCACAACGATTGATGGCGCTTCGTCCAGGCTTGATGGGCATTCGCGAAAAGTTACGTCTCGCCTCGACCCGAGAGACGACGCTGGTAGAAGATGCTGCATACTCGTTGCTGGGCATTTTCTCGGTTACTAGTATATCCGCAATCTACGGCGAGGGAGAGGCTTCTCTGGGACGCCTCTTGGCAAATGTGCTCACGAGATCTGGTGATGTAAGCATCCTTGCGTGGGTTGGGGAGTCTAGTCCCTTCAACAGCTGCTTGCCTGCTCGTATCACCGTATACAACGAACCAGCCATGTCACACCTCCCTGCACCTATTCTGAACTCTGAGATGGGGCGCAGCATCACTGGGTCGCATACTCCTCCGTTTGACCTCGACGTGGCCTTGAGGCTATATGACCGTCTCAACGAGCTTCCCACACCTCGGTTCGCAGAGACTCGGATGACACTCCCATGCATCGCTTTCCAACTCCCACCTCTTACACGCTATCGGGCGCGTTTAGGTCGTGTTTATTGCGCAGACACTCTTGCCTTTGGGATGGTAGAAATCAAGACGAGACACGATCTATCTCGGATGAATACATTGTATTTGATTCACCCGTGGTTGGAGACTGTCCTGGATCGCGAAGATATACATGACGGTGGGTTCATAGAGGACGAGGCCGCACCGCCCCCCTCCCCACTCACAGACGATGAAGAGATCGATGACGAGGAAATCGACGACGATGCATCGTCCTTCGCTGAACCTGAGTTGTCGTCACACCCTGTTCCCGTTCGTACGACACCGATGGACAAGGAGCCGCAAGCCCGACGACTCATCGCCCGTCTTAGACAGCCATTCGGTGCACTGGTGGGGCTGGCGTCGAAACCTGAGTTGCCGTCACACCCTGTTCCCGTTCGTACGACTCCGATGGTCAAGGAGACACAAGCCCGACGACTCATCGCTCGTCTTAGACAGCCATTCGGTGCACTCTTGGTGGGGCTGGTGTCAACGGGTCGAGGCACCATGGACTACAGGCGGGTCGCGGCAGATAGCTTGATTACGGTACAGTTTCAGGAAAGCGTCTCGTTGGCTCATATTTTGGACAATGTGCGTGTACTCGATGTGGTGTAATGTAGTTATCTCGGATCACGAATATTCGACTTCAACTACGCGGCTGCAAATAGAATGTTTGGGTTTTACGTTCGAACCTGTTGTTCTATCAGCCCTTCGCTCAATCGATAATCGATGATCCTTGGACATGACCTGCGTGGCGCCCTTCTTCGCTCTCGACGTTCGTGCTCACAAGTTCATCTACTTCAAGGAGCCCTGTCACAAGTGGATCGTCATCATTAGACGCGCGACGCAGAAAAGGGAATACGATCTTGCCCCAATGTACTCCAAGACTCGAACGACGGATGGCGCAGCCTAGCGCGTTTCGGCTAGTACTATGCGGACTGCTATCGCAGCTGGCTTGTGTCCATCGATCGGAACGAATAGTGAACGATATCTTACCGAGGCCAAAGGTGGCGGGGGAGCAGGGTACTGTGGTCCCCTTGCGAGTGAGGCGTTTCGAGTGAGACGTGTCCGACTCCATGGTCACAATCGCCGACACTTGGTACAGACAGTGCACCTCATTGAGATACTTCCGTAAATGACGTACACCATCCATAGCTGGTATATGTCCATGAAAGATGAGTATCGACAGTGAGCGGTCCGAACTGAGTGCTGGTGCCATGGTAGAGCATTGCAATCATAAGAGTACGGTGAAGGTGCGCTTCAGTGGTATCCAACCGTTTAGAGTTGATCAGGCTTTCAGCGAGACCTTCACCATCTTTGGTTGTTAGACTATTTTACTCGTTAGTAGATAAAACCTTACATAATGCATACTTACTCTAGGGCTTCTCCCGAGGGGTATGTGTTAGGAGGGAGTCGACTATATATATCGATAAAGTGTGAAGTGTCGAGGAACAGCCTGTCGGCTGGCCTTGGTAGAGAACCTCGGGGTCGTTACTTGCGATTGCAGCATGTCAAAATCACGTGCTGCCTGTAACAGCGACGATTCGGTGTAAAAGAACGTTGTCGGTGATGACCAGGTATGTGCTTGTGTATGTATCTTGACACAGCAGTCTGTCGTTCGAGAAGAAACTTGAAAGGTACTGACGATCCCGGGTCGTCAGGATGTCCTGGCACATCGCCAAGTATACGATGCCTGGTGATAGCCTCTCATAGTCTAGATGACTGACAAGTCAATGGTACTTATCTAACGTGACGTCGAACGTTATCGCCGATGGAACGATGCATCCATTACATTTGGATCTACAGCAAATTCGAGCCACCCTTCGGTAAATTAACTGATCATCGGGGCTGCCGGTAACGATGAACCCTTCTCCCTGCCATCCCGCCTAGAGTGGCTCAGCTTACTTGAAGGTCCGTCTCTACGATGCTATGTCGTATATGATGGCATGAGTCTGTCTGTTGGATCGTGGGGTTTGTGTGGTTTGTCTGCCGGTGTGAGCTCCACAATGTATGCGAAGCCGAGACGAGCCTTGGTAGTACTAGCTTGAGTGTTATTGCCCCATGCGTATCAGTCTTTGCCGGCCAACGACCAGGAGAAACTGGAAAGTGACGCTTGTCAGAACATCCGAGCGTAAGTGAAGTAGAGGTACCTGTAGAAGATGAATAGACACAGTACTCGCCCTGCCTATCGATGACTACATTGCACCATGGAATCTAGCAGGCTCAACGGGGAGCTTGACATCGCGGGGAGGGTTGGACAATGAGGACGAACGAAAAGTGAAGAGGAGAGTTGGTCCCTTTGTATGGTGGGGATTCATCACATCGTGGGGTAGCTGGCTAGGACCATCTGTTATGGGGATCTGATGGGACACATTACCGCTTGCTATTCCTGACATCGGTTTCAATCTTCCAATACTGCAACGTCATTACAGGTTCAGCAACCAAGGTCCGCGACTGGCGAAACATACAAACCACACTACCAATGTCGTAATGACCGTATGATCAAAGGCCTACAAGGGCAAACGGGCGTCGCTTGACGAATAACGGGTTGCTTTCACGAGAGCGCCTGGTGTCCGTGGCAAAGCGTGTACATGGACGTGTCAATAGTCCATTCCAAGAAGGACGAGTGGGCTCGTATCAACGATCTGTATTAAGAGACGAGACAGATGGGATGGAGGAAAGAATGACCTTTTGCACTGGCGGTGCATGAGACGGTCCTTAGCTGGTACTATAGCACCACCAACGGATCACCACTAGATACTCACCGCATGTAATGTCCAACATGAGGCGCTGCCACAAAGGACATAAACAAGAGTACAAACAAAACGGTCCGTCATTGACATCGGGGTTTTGCCGACAGAAATTTCTGGGCGTTTGAAAAGCTGTATTTCGCAGCAGAGTGTAACGAAGAAATCTGAAATGGATTGGAACCTGTCATCGCAAACGGGAGACCGGAGGTTTGACCAGGAATGCAGCATGAAGCTAGCGTCGGTCGAGCTCATTGTCAAGGATCATCGGAGTTTGGAGAACAGTGTGCAGAGATGCCTTTGTGGGACTAAGTGGATGTACGGGTGGAGAGAATAGATAAAAATCACCAGTAGACATGGGGGATTCAAGCGGCGGCTGCGTGTCAAGTATGTATGGGAGAAATAGGGAGGTAGACGGACTCGTCTAGAGTGAAATCGCTCTAACAACATACTCGCGAACTAAAGAAAAGCATGACATACATACTGGACGCTGCGATCGGGCACCAGGCCTGGTTCTTGAAGCGAAACATGGTAGGGTCAAAGTGGTGACCACACGGTGCCTCAGTGTCATTGGAAACTCGGCTTACAAAGCCACTGAAAACACGAGGTGATGGAGAGTACTTCCGAAATCTATATCACGAAAGGCAGTGTGCGAAGGACAACAAACCACAACTTGTTCGTTGATTTCCATCACTACTTGGCTACACGGAACCACTGATGACACCGTCGGTGACGAATACTGGTGGGTACTGGCGAGGTGGTGTTACCATTATCCTGACCATCGGGCTAGAGCATTCCCAGCACAACGAAATCGATACTGGTAGCGGAGTATTAGCAGTGGCATTCTCAGCGAACGGCGAGTATATCGTGAGCGGCCATGAAAACGATGTTCGAGTGTGGCGAGTGGAGGACGGCAAACGAGTGGCAACAATGAGCACGGGAAGCGGCGGGCAATGTTGTCTCGCTGTGTCGAATGATGGCAAGTGGATCGCTGCGGGGACGTGGTCAAGGATGGACGGCGTCTTCGTGTGGGACGCAAAGACATACAAGCGAGTCTTCAAGCACGAGGATATCAGCTACATCACCACCGTCGATTTCTCGCCCGACTCAAAGAGACTCGTCGTGGCGTCGCACTACGACGTCTTTGTTTGGGACGTCGCATCCAACAAACAAGTGCAAACACTCCACCAGCCCTGCACGATCGCAGTGAAATACTCACTGACAGGGGATCGCGTCGCAGCAGCCATTCCGGAATCCGTTTGCGTCTTGGACATCAACGGTTGCCGCTTACTCGTGGACATCGATGTAAAAGTAACCCCGTGGTTCAGCTCTGGTCTCGTCTGGTTCAACAACCACCTCTTTGTCGTATCCGAGAATACAATCAAGCAACTCGATGCAGCCACCGGATCAACAGTCGCAGAATGGCCTGTCCTCTGCAGCAACTACTACTCGTGCATTTCCCTGCCAAAGCATGGGAAATTCGTTGCTTACTCTACAAAGAGTACTGTCACTCTTTGGGACACGTCGACACATGCCCAACTCGGTCTTATTCAACACCCTCAAGACATACGATCCATCGCATTCTCTCCCGACGACCAATTTCTCGCATGTGGTGGAAAGGACCGAAAAATCAGCATTATACGTGTGTCTCGTATAATTGTAAGCGTCATCTCATTGGATTTAGGATGTATCTCAGCAAATCCCTCGTTCATCGTTCCACAAAGGCTCTACACCCGACTCTCCAGGAACCTGACATTCAGATCGACGACGCTGTCCTGGACTCGTGGAGGCACGATCAACTCGAAAATGCAGAGACCCTCTTGACTGCAGCCATCTCCGAGTCTCAGAATCCGGCTCATCCCGTATTCGCTAGTCGAGCTCTCGTGCGGACTCGTCTAGCAAAGTGGGATTCAGCCCTCGTCGATGCCGAAAGGGTGCTTATCACGTTACTCTCACAAACACTGACATGCTGACGTCCATTGATGCAAGGCCCTTGATATTCAGCCATCCATTATCGCCTTCCTTGCAAAAAGTGTAGCCCATGTCGGTAAAGGGGAAAGGGACAAGGCCTATCGGGCCTGCGATATTGCGTTCGAGCATTTTCATTCATCTCACGTTACCTTTCTCCTTCTCATCAAGGTCTCTGTCGTCATTGTTTTGTTACCATTTAACTGCTCATATTTCTTAGGCTATCATTGTGTTCATGGCCGGAGAACATCCCAATGCGATATCGCGCGTAGACGACCTCATTTTCACCGTCTCCTTCAACCCTGTCTGTTACATGGTTCAGGCACGTGCACGTTACTACGCGGCAAACATTAGAACTAACAGTTCCGGAAGGCTTACATGTATCTCCACCTTGGAAACTCGCAGATGGAGTCCAGTGACTATGAGGGTGGGATACAGTCGTTCAAGCGTGCTCGAGCCCAAATACAAGACCACGTTGGGTGCCCTCTCTTTGCGATATCACTGGTATGTTTTTGGATGTATTTCGACGTATCAAATATCACTCACCGGCCCTGACAGATAACCGGATGGAAATTCGAAAATCTTGACATCATAATTCGACAGCGACTCTGTGAAGCATTGGATGCAGCGGGTCGCACCAACGATGCAGCCAAGTGTTTCTACGAATTGAAGACTGAATTGGGAGGGCATGGTGAACATCTAGAATGGGCTCATGGTAAATGGCCGCTGGGCCATCCCGTACAGTGTATTTGCTTATCTGACACATTTTATAAGTGTTCGGGCAACGTTCCTCAAAGGAACTGGAGCGTCTCGGAGATACAGCGGTGGGCCTCCAGCGATATGACGAGGCTGTCTCCCACTATTCTACTATGTTGTCTCTGAGCCTCTCCTCCCCCCAAGCAATCCTCATCAAGCGAAGCAAGGCACGACTAGCAACCGGATTGTGGAAAGAGGCTCTGGATGATGCAAACGAAGTACTTCAATTTCACACTATGCGGGTCAACCCTGTTGATGTATCATAATCAGGTGATAGCACTCGATCCGTTGTCTCCATGGGGCTACGAGATGAAGCATGCCGCTCTACACAAGGGTGGAGACTACGACAACGCAGCTGATGCGTTCGAGACTATGCTCACAATGATGGCAGAGTCACCCGATCCGGACGTTCAACGTGAGTTGTACACTTGTTACCATGATAAAGACGTTTACATTATTTGGCAGGATACGGTGATCAGTACATCAGCCCATCAAGCATACGAGCGACGATTCGCAAAATTGTTCATCGGACTCTACGTCATTCACCACGCGTGCTCATCAACACAACCACCGGTCATTTCCACAATAGGACCGAGCAAGCTTCTGCGTTTGAATCCCTTCCGATTTTCAAAGAGCTTGTGTCATCCACAACGACACGTATCGACTACGTCCGGATCAAGCGTGAAGTGCGAGAGTACTTCCGATATGTCATGCTGTCGCACAAATGGGAAGACAACGAACCGCTGTTCAAGCAGGTAGTCCATATAGCTGTGTATGACCTGGAGGAGTCTCCAACCCACGATAAGCTACAAACATTCTGCAAGATCGTTCGGGATGCCAGATTCAATTGGGCATGGAGCGATACATGCTGTATCGATAAATCGGATAATTTTGTCCTCCAGGAAGCCTTGGTGGCCATGTTCAAGTGGTACCAGGGTTCGACCATGATGATTGTCTTCCTCCGTGGCGTTCATTCTCCATCGCAGCGAGGGGCTCTCGTGAGGAGCATTTGGAATACCCGTGCTTGGACTCTCCAGGAACATGTCGCCTCCAAAACCATCCACTTCTACACTGAGGACTGGACCCCTTATCTTGATCTGCAATTGCCAAACCACAAAGAATCGCCAGAAGTCATCTCGGAGATGGAGCACGCCACCGGGGTGTCTGCACAGCAATTGATGGCGCTTCGTCCAGGCTTGACAAGCATCCGGGAAAAGTTATGTCTTGCCTCGACCCGAGAGACGACGCTGGTAGAAGATGCTGCATATTCGTTGCTGGGCATTTTCTCGGTTACTATACCTGCAATCTACGGCGAAGGGGAAGGTTCGCTGGGACGTTTATTGGCACACATTCTCACCGGATCAGGAGATGTGAGCATCCTTGCATGGACTGGTGAATCTGGCAGCTTCAATAGTTGCTTGCCTGCCCACATCACCGTATTCAGCGGACCAGTAACGTCGCATCTCCCGCCACCCATCTCGGACGCAGAAATGGAAAGACACATCACCGCTTCGCATTCTTCTTCATTCGACCTCGACTCAGCCCTGAGACTATACGAACGTCTCAACGATCTCTCTCCGCCTTGGTTTGCAGCGAGTCGGATGAAACTTCCATGCATCGCTTTCCAACTCCCACCTCTTACACCTTATCGGACGCGTGCAGGCCGTGCTTATCGTGCAGACACTGCTTCCTTCGGAATGGTGGAAATCAAGACAAGACACGATCTATCTCGGATGAAGACATTGTATTTGATTCACCCGTGGTTGGAGACTGTCCTGGATCGCGAAGATATACATGGCGCTGCGCTCATAGAGGACGACGTTGCGCCGCCCCCCTCCCCACTCACAGACGGTGAAGAGATCGATGACGAGGAAATCGACAATGATGAGTTGTCGTTCGCTGAGCCTGAATTGCCGTTACACCCTGTTCCCGTTCGTATGACACCGATGGACAAGGAGACGCGAGCCCGACGGCTGATCGCCCGTCTTAGACAGCCATTCGGTGCACTCTTGGTGGCGCTGGCGTCGACGGGTCGACGCACCTTGGACTATAGGCGGGTCGCGGCGGATAGCTTGATTACGGTACAGTTTCAGGAAGACGTCTCGCTGGCTGTTATTTTGGACAACGTACGTGTACTCGATGTGTTGTAATGTAGTATCTCGGATCACGAATGATTACTTCGACTACAACTATGCGGCGCAGAGGTTGTCGACGTTTGAATCTGTTTTATCAGTTTGCTCGATTGACGATCGATAATCCTTGGACATGACCTGCGTCACGGGCTGCGCGGCGCCCTTCTTCGCTCTCGATGCTCACGCTCACAAGTTCATCTACTCGAACCCGTCCGAGTCACAACTTGTACAAGTTGCTTGTCATTATTAGATGCGCGACGCAGAAAAGAGAATACGATCTTGCCCCAGTGTGCTCCAAGACTCGAACGACGGATGGCGCAGCCTAGCGCGTTTCGGCTAGTACTATACGGACTGCTATCGCAGCTAGCTTCTGTCCGTTGATCGTCGATCGTCGATCAGCTGTTCTGACGGTGAAGTTTAGCAAGCACCCGGATAAAATGAACGGTGAATCAGATGCTCGATACTTTGCGTCTTTGCCGAACACGGACTCGACCGCAATCTTACACCAGCCTCCGCGGGGAGGGTTGGACGCTGAGAGAAAACGGAAAGTGAGCAGAATTGATAGGTCCCTCTGGATGGTAGGGATCCATCACGGGGTTGGCTCTCCGCCGCAACGTGGAGCTGCCAGCTTGGACCATCCGTCGCAGGGATCCGATGAGACGCGTTACCACTTGCTGTTCATGAGGTTGATCAATGATACTCTTTCAATACCGCAATATCATTATCACACAGGTTCAGCAACTAGGGTCTGCTCCTGGTAAGACAGTGCCAACGTCGTGTTGCTTTGGCGAGAGCGCCTGATGTGCACGACGACGTGCGTACACAGATGTGCCGACATCCCATTCCCAGAAGGACGAACCCGATTGTATCAATGGCCTGTGTTGAGATATTGATATTTGGGGAGACGAGACAGCTGGGACGGGGGAAAGAATGACTTTTTGCGACAGTGGGGCATGTGTGGGTCCGTCGTTGACACTACTCAACGTTTCACGGATAGACATTTCTGAGCGGCTGACAGGCTGTGCGTTTCGCTCAGGCCAAGCAGAGTATGGAGAAATCTGACTTGGATTGAATAACCGGTCGGCGCAAACGGGAGGCCGAAGGTTTGACTAGCATGAACCTCGTTATCGAGGACCATCGGAGATGGTCAGACCGACAATTTGGATGAAAACGGAGTGCAGAGATGTTCCCCCGAAACATCTAGTTTCCCACCTACGCAGATGTACAGGTGGAGAGAATAGATGAAGACCATGAACAGACATGATGGCTGATCCTGCGGCGGAGACTGCGTGTCAAAATGGGTGGAGGTAGACGACCATATCGGGGGCGAAATCCGTACCTGCTTCGTGGAGCGAGACATCACATACTGATCTCCTTATCGGCTCTGTCTGAGGAATGATGTACATGCACAGCATTAATGCGTGCTTTGTTCATTCATCATTGTCTTCTAACCGACAGACTACAGTCCAGTGAGGTGTTGACAGCTTGTTGTCTCACTAGATTACATTCAGAGCATCATTCCTACAGTAGCTGGTACTACTCGTCACTACAAATGCCATGTCTCTTCCTACTGTACTATGTACCAATGAACTCCCCTTACCAGGAATTACATGAAACCGGTCACAGTCATCATTCATGGCACCCGAGTCTGTACCGATGAAACAATTGTGTTGTCGTTACTTTGGTACTCACTACGTAGTATCGCCCTTTTCGAGAGTTGATAGACTTTCAGTCAGCGTATGACATGTTCCATGTTTTGAAATTGGGAACCGGAGAGACGAACATGAATAATGCTTGTTCCAGTTTGACCCATAGCGGAAGTGATTGATACTTATCTCCCACCAAGCCCAGCTCGGTCTACGGTACCGTCTACCATGGTACGTCATGTACCTGAGTTCTGGAATCTTCTAACCAAAACTGATTGCTAGCAGGCAAGCGGGTATGATTGTTGGTGCATTGTGTCATGAAACATTTGGTTCAAAGTCAAGTCTTCTCAAAGCAGAGGTACAGTCGGATACGAGACAAACGTCGACACACTGCAAAGGGATGTCGAGCGGACGAGAGAAATCGCACACATACCGACACAACTGCATTCATCTCGTTCATCAAGCTCTGGCTAATAGAATGGGATAGTACATGCATGGGATCATCGTGTGCTTCATTCATTAGAGTGCAGGTCAGGAAGAGTATAAGAAGGAACAAAAAAGCGGGCAAAAATGAGACCGACTTATCCACGGCTGAGACAGGGAAGCAACATCGCCAAAATACTCCCAATCAAAAAGGGAACTTTGGTGATCAGCCCAGCCCACTTTGGAAGTACACCCATTCCAGCTGCCTGGAGCCAAGAGAACCAACTGCCGGCTTCCACTGCGGCCCCCCAGAAACGCCTTTGCAACCAAGCAGCAACCGAGCCTAGAGTGTCAAGTTGAGCCTCGAACGTGCAACTGTGGAGTTTCAACGGCACCTTTGACAGGACCAGCGGGTCCGAAGCCAAACACACTTAAGAAAGGTCTAAGTATCCATGATTCCGGAATGAGCAAGACTGCAACACTGAATGCGAGAGCAGGGAGGAGTTGGGGATGCTGCTCGTTGATATCACCTATAAAACAGGTTAGTTTGCTCAAACCATGACAGCATGGAAGGCGGAATCAACATACCGACTATGACTATCAATGCCTGCACCTGAGGCTTCAAAGTGTCTAGGTAACTCGTAACAACATTTTCCTCAATTCCATAGCGAACAGCAAGCTTTATGAGTGCCTGCGTAGTATTGTCCAGGACCTTGTCAACCATTTCTGCCCTTTCAGCGTGACTCGGCGCCTTGTCTGGTGAAGGGATTTGTTCCAGATCGTTCACAATTGCCATAAAAACGCCTTCAAGTTCCCCGGTGAATGCATCTAAGGTGATGTTGTGAGCATCCAGAGCGCCTTTGATGTCGTCACGAAAAGTAGCCGTAGCGTTAACGATGTGATTCATAGTAGATCCGATGTCGGTGAATTTGGTAGACTTGAAGTATGCGGCGGCGGCTTCAAGGAGGGCGTGAACATAATCCTGCAATTTCTTCTCAGATTCCTTCGCCATCTCCCAAAAGTCAGATGAAGTCGGCTTGGGTTCTGCAACAGCTTTGACTAAACCCGTCATGCGGAGAGCCGGCGGGAGAAATGCATCTATGATATGGAAATCACGATATGAAATAGGGTAGGACTATGAGGACACTTACTTTGTATGCCCTCGAGAATATAGAAGGGACTGAAGAACGCTGCACGAACATCAGTGCGTCGTCTCTCGACCTGGATCGCCTAGTAGTACTCACATGCTTGTGAGGCTGCCTTGAAAATATCTTGTGGACCAGATGTGAGCTGGTACTTGGCGTTGAAAAGAATAGCAAGAAACCCACCACTGGGGACTTCCACATCCTCATGTTTGACCTGTACGCCTGTATTTGTACCGCTATCGCCCAGTGTAGCACCTGCGATGGGTAAAGCGAGGATAAACAGTGATGACAGAAAAATCTTCATAGACGCAAAAAAAAAACGAAGAGGAGGAATCAAGATAGCGGAGGTTACAGACCAAAGGGAGGCATAAAACGCGTTGCATAGACGGTTCTCCGTGAGAAATATACAGCACATTGTTTGCACGTTGTCGAACCTTCCTACCTTCCAATTTCAGGTGGCGAAGATGAATCGATGACCAGCATGAATGGCCCGGGTCAGGAAATATATCATATATCTACGGATTGTGATATTGGTTACATACCGTGCACACAGAGCTTTAGTACAAGTTGGTCACTGGTTCTGACCTAGGTTCTCAAGTTTTCCCTCATTCATTTTCATTAGCAGGCTTCGATTTGATGTCTGCACCGAAGGGTGCGAAACTGCGAAACATTTGGGATTTGAGCGTGAACTGGCTTGCCAGTGTAACTGCGGGAGAAGTGGATTCCTACTCTGCTGACTAAGTGTTCACGGAATACGGGTCCGCGTGCACTGAACAACAGATGGATAACTTGAACAGAATTGAGTGTCTAAGCACACCGGGTTGACGCTTACAACAAGTAGCTAAAATCTTCCAAGCGCGAAGGGACAGTCAGACATGAGACAAGCATCGAGCAGACCAAAGGAAAAATTGCATACACACGACATACTGCATTCATCTCTTTGTCGAGCTCTGTCTGAGGGTACATGCGTAACATCAACGTACATACTACTTCGTTCATTAACTGCTAACCGACTGTCTAGTGAAGGCGTTGGCAGCTCACTAGAATTGCCTTCCTAGACAGTTGAGTCACTAGAGTACATCAGGCCAGGAAGAATACAGGGGAGGGGACAAAAAAGCGAATAGAAAATGCAACCAACTTATCCACGGCTGAGACGGGAACGCAACATTGCCAGAATACTCCCAATCAAAAAGGGGGTTTTGGTGACCAGCCCAGCCCACTGTGGAAGTACACCCATCCCAGCCGCCTGGAGCCAAGAAAACCAACTACCAGCTTCCACTGCAGCTCCCCAAAAATGACTTTGCAACCAAGCAGCAACCGAGCCTACAGTATCAAGTTGAGTGTTGAATGTGCAATTCCGGAGTTTCACCCGAACCTTCGACAGGACCAGCAGGTCCAAAGCCAAACACACTTAAGAAAGGCCTAAGCATCCACAATTCTGGAATGAGCAAGACTGCCACACTGAACGCGAGAGCAGGGAAGTGTTGAGGATGTTGCTCGTTTATATCGCCTATAAAACAGGTCAGTGGATCCGAATTGCCCTCACCGACAGCATAGAAGGTAGAATCAACATACCGATTATGACTATCAATGCCTGCACCTGTGGCCTCAAAGCGGTTAGGTAAGTCGTAACAACCTGTTCCTCAATTCCATACTGCGTAGCAAGCTTTACGAGTGCCTGTGTAGTATTGTCCAGGACCCTTTCAACCATGTCTGCCCTTTCAGCGTGACCAGGCGCCTTGTCTGGGTGAGGGATTTGTTCCAGATCATGCACAATTGCCATGAAAAGGCCTTCAAGTTCCTTGGCGAATGCATCTAAGGTGATGTTGTGAGCGTCCAGAGCGCCCTTGATGTCGTGACGAAAAGTGGCTGTAGCGTTGACAATGTGGTTCATAGTAGATCTGATGTCGGTGAACTTGGTAGACTTGAAGTACACAGCGGCGGCTTCAAGAAGGGCGTGAACATAATCCTGCAATTTCTTCTCAGATTCCTTCGCCATTTCCCAAAAGTCAGATGAAGTTGGCTGGCGTTCCACAAATCCCTTGATTACACCTGTTACGCGGAGAGGCAGCCGGCGGAAGATATGCATCTATGATATGGGAATGAAGATAGGAAATAGGGCAAGTCTACAAGTACACTTACTTTGTATGCCCTCGAGAACAGAAGAGGGACTGGAGAACGCTGCACGAACATCAGTGCGTAGTCCAACACACTCTCGACCTGGATCGCCTAATACTCACATGCTTGTGATGATGCCTTGACCACATCTAGTGAAATTGTGAACCAGAGATGAGTTGGGACTTGGCATCGGACGGAAACGCAAGAAACCTACCACCAATGGCTTCCGCAACCTCATGGTTAACTTGTATGCCTGCATCCGTACTACTATCACCTAGTGTAACACCGTAATGAATAAAGCGAGGATAAGCAATGATGACAGTAAAATCTTCAAGACGCCAAAAAAAACAGAGAAATTAAGATGGCATGAGGTTATTACAGACCAAGGCGGGTGTAAACCGCGTTGCGTGTACTAGATGGTTCTCCGTGAGAAATATACTACAGCACGTTGTCGAACCTTACCTTCCTACCTTCCAACTTCAGGTTGCGAAGATCACCAGCATAAATGGAAAGATGGACATGCTTCAAGCTTCAAGGATGCTCAGGAAATATATCCTGGGATTGTGATATCGGTTGCACACCGTACACCCAGAGCTCTAGTAGAACTTGGTCACTGGTTCTGACCCTAGGTTTTCCCTGATGTTTATCAACAGGCTTCAATTTGATGTCTGCACTGAGGGGTGCGATTCGGGATTTGAGCATGAACTGGCTTGCTGTTGTCCTACTCAGCTGACTAAGCGTTCACCGTATTTCGCTGAGATTTGCTTCCCATGTTCTCATGGGGCAGCTTTCAGATAGACTCCTAACTTGTTACAGGACTAGATATAGGATCAAGATAATTCGGGGTCGCTATACAACTAAAGAGAAAAGAAGAGATATCTACAACGTACACTCACATCCTATACAACTCCACTTGGCGGTGACCATCATTATCCAGGAGGAGGAATGGTAACATCGTCGAATCTCACCCCGTGTACGGTTTCACATGGAGTGGCATCTTGCACCCTACTTCCCCAGCTACACGTGGCCGAGGAAGGAATCCTCTACCCATCTCGATCTTTGTCTCCTGGCCATCACGCAGCTCAAAGACAAAGTTCTTGACGAGTACAGACAAGACGGCCTGCCATATATGCGATGTCAGCGACTGATATCAAACAACAATATGACCGCGCCACATGACCCGCCTTGAATTCGGTCACCGCAAAGTTCTTCCCCAGATATATCCTAGGGCTGTCTGAAAAGGTGAGAAAATGACGATGCCATTGCACCTCTTTGACCTTGGCTGGATGCCGCCGTTGCCATGGTCGTCACGAGCCATCGGGAGGGGTTGAAAACTTTGGCATCTTCGCCCCAGACTATTGCTGAGAGATTGACAGAAGCAAGGGGAATGGCCCGGGAGAGGACAATCCCTTTTGCGATGGTCAGGTTCTCGACCAGCTGGCCAGATTTCGTACGGACCGGTCCAGAGAGAGAAATTACATCATCTTCGTCAGCCTTTAAAGTACGTGGGGGATTAGTACCGTAAGGATCGATATAGATAACGGTGCACGTACTATCCGCATAGCTTCACGGACGAGAGTGTGCATGCGGAGGGTTTCGTGGATGACGGCATCGAGGTAAGGAAGACCATTGGAAAGTTGATCATATCGAATCCACAGGACCAAGCTCAAGAAGTTCATTTCTTAGCTCGGTCTGCATGTCAAGGTTTCGTGAGAGCTCAATGAGTGCCCACTGCGAACGGGATGGCGTTGGCGCAGGTACGACGTGATTAGAATTACCGTCATGCTAACTAGTGTAGACATAAGTCACACCTCCTCTGGATCAAACATAGACACTCACTTGCTGTGGTCTCATATCCGGCGAGAACTTGAAGCAAGACTTTCATCTGGAACAAAGACTGAGGAAATGCCGGTAATCAAATCCAAGATCTCAAATCACCTGCGCGAGCACCTCTTCCTTTGACAAGTGAAACTCTGACTCGGACCTCTGTCCCTTTACTGTTTCGATCATGTCAATGACTTGAGTCGTGTTCACGAAACGGGAGACGTACTCAGTAGTCCGATGGAGGACTTTTCTTCCTTATCACCAACCATACCCGCGTCCAACTCTTGCTTGGTTCGGGCTAGCGATACGTGTGATATTTCCTCCATTGCGTCGGTCAACTTTCTAACCTCTGTCGTGGTGTAGGTAACCGTACAAGAGACGAGAACATGCACGATGAAGCATCGAACACCTCGGTGACCAAGGCATGTTTCCCATTGAGAGCACCGAAATCATGTGAGGAACCCGCGAGACCAATGGTGTTGAGGCTACCAGGATATGTTAAACTAGGGGAAAGAAAGTAAGAGGTAAACCTTACGAGACATAATTCATGCTTGACACACGACAGCCGAGCCAGACGTCAGCTACGCAGTAGATACCTGAAACTGTTAAAAGGCCACACGTGGTTGAGGTATGATCTGAGCACACCGGCTTGACCCTCGCAACGAGAAATTGTTGTATGCCAAAAAGAAAATCGGGTAGACAGACCACATGACGTCGAGCAGACCAAAGAAAAGGTGTACATACCGACGTACTGGGGCCTTCATCTCTTTATCGAGCACTGTCTGAGGAATGGCGTACATGCACAACGTCAACGTATGCTTCATTCATCAGGGGGGGAGGGTACAGAAGAGAGAAACAAAAAAAATTGCGGACAAAAAATGCGACCAACTTATCCACGATTGAGATCCGGATGCAACGTTCCCAGAATACCCCCAATCAAGGGGATTTTGGCGACCACCCCAGCCCACTTTGGAAGTACACCCATTCCGGCTGCCTGGAGCCAAGAGAACCAACTACCGGGTGCCACCGCAGCCCCCCAAAAGCTGCTTTGCAGCCAAGCGGCGAATGAACCTAGAATATCAAGTTGAGCTTTGAATATACGACTCAGGCGTTCAACAGCACCTTTGACGGGACCATAAGGACCGAAGCCAAACGTACGGAAGAACGGCCTCAGTATCCACTCATCCGGAATGAGCAGGACTACAACACTGAATGCGAGAGCAGGGAAGAGTTGGGGATGCTGCTCGTTGATATCACCTATGAAACAGGTTAGCGAATTCAGACCACCCTCACCGGCAGTACGGAAGGTGGAATCAACATACCAATTGTAACTATCAGTGCATGCACCTGTGGTTTCAAAGCATCTAGGTAAGTCGTGACGACCTCTTCCTGAATCCCAAAACGCGTAGCAAGCTTAATGAGAGCCTGCTCAGTGTCATCTAGGACTTTATCGACTATTTCTACCCTCGTGGCGTGACTAGGTGCCTTGTCCGGGGGAGGGATTTGTTCCAGATCGTTCACTATTTCCATAAATATGCCTTCAAGTTCCTCGCTGAATGTATCAAAGGTGACGTGGTGAGCATCCAGAGCGTCTTTGATGTTATTGCGAAAAACGGTGGTGGCATTGACGATATGGTTCATGGTGAATTGAATGTCGGTGAATTTGGTAGACTTGAAGTACGTAGCGGCAGCCTCAAGCAGGCTCTGAACACAATCCTGCAGACTCTTCTCTGATTCCTTCGCCAATTCCCAAAAGTCAGATGATGATGGCAAGTTGGGTTCCACAAAAGCTTCGAATACGGCCTTCACGCGAAGAGCCGTCTCGAGAGTTACACCTATTTGACATATTAATAAAGATGGTAACTATGGCGGGTCTAAAAGTGCACTTACTTTGTATGTCCTCGAGAATATCAGAGCGACTCAGGAGCGCTGCATAAGCATTAGTGTGTGTCTCGATCCAGATCGCTTGATCCTCACATGCTTGTGAAGCTGCCTTGGTCGTATCTGGTGAACCAAGGGTGAGACGGGGACTTGTTGTCGAAAAGAAACGCAAGAAGCCTACCACCGGAGGCCTCCACAGCCTGATCATGGTTAACCTGTACGCCTACATCGGTACCGCTGCCTCCCAGTGCAGCGTCCGTGATGGGCAAAGCGAAGAAAAGCAATGATGACAGGAAAACCCTCATAGAGGTGCGGCAAACAAAGAGAGATCACTGAGATGATAATGGTTGCAGCTAAAGGCAGAAGTACATAAACAGACGTGCTGCACATACTTGAACTGTTCTCCGTGAGAAATACACACACGCACACGACACGTTTTGCGGAATTAATACTTTCGCTCGAACGACCTGAATTCCGCAAAACGCGTCGTGACAGCAGGATTGTAAACCTACCTTCTAATTTCAGATCATTAGCGTTGAAGGAAAGATGGACATCATCAAGCAGTCCGGGAAATATATCCTGGGTTCGTTGCATACCGTGCAGCGCATAGCTCTATCCTGAGATAACTTACTCACATGCACTGAGCCAAGGTCCTCGAGTTTACCGTTACTTTAGACTCGGAACGTTGATGTCTGCACCATAGGGCGATTCGGTATTTGAGTGGCACTTGGCTGCTGACTAAGCGTTCGCCATGTTTCGCTGAGAATTCACTGGGATGTTTGTGTCGTCCGCGACACATGCCAAAGCGCTAAGAGGAAACAAGAAATATGTCCAACGTGTATTACATTCTAGTCGTAATGAATCCAGGAATCGGAAGGAAACGAGAACAAGAGAAATGGATAAATAGCAATATCAACACTGAGTCTCACCCCGTGTACGGTTTCACACGGAGTGGCATCTTGCACCCTACTTCCCCAGCTACACGTGGCCGAGGAAGGAATCCTCTACCCATCTCGATCTTTGTCTCCTGGCCATCACGCAGCTCAAAGACAAAGTTCTTCACAAGTACAGACAAGACAGCCTGTCGTATATGCGGTGTCAGCGACTGATATCAAATAACAATATGACCGCGCCACATGACCCACCTTGAACTCGGTCACCGCAAAGTTCTTCCCCAGACATATCCTGGGGCCGTCTGAAAACGTGAGCAAATGACGATGCCCTTGCACCTCTTTGGCCCTGGCTGGAATTCCGCTGTTGCCATGGTCGTCTTTGAGCCATCGGGAGGGGTTGAAAACTTTGGCGTCTTCGCCCCATACTATTGCTGAGAGATTGACGGAAGCGAAGGGAATGGAGATGATAGTCCCTTTTGCGATGGTCAGGTTCTCGACCAACTGGCCAGATTTCGTGCGGACCGGTTCAGAGAGAGGAATTACATCATCTTCATCAGCCTTTAAAGTACGTGGGGGGTTAGCATGGTAAGGATCGATATAGATAACGGTACACATACCATCCGCGCAGCTTCACGGATGGGAGCGTGGATGCGGAGTATTTCATGGACGACAGCATCGAGGTAAGGAAGACCATTAGAAAGCTGATCATATGTCGGATCTGTAGGACCAAGCTCAACAAGTTCATTTCTTAGCTTAGTCTGTATATCGGGGTTTCGTGAGAGCTCGATGAGTGCCCACTGCGGGTGGGGGGTGAGTGTTGGCGCAAGTACGACGTGAATAGAATTACCGTCACGCTAACTGGTGTAGATATAAGTCACACGTTCTTTGAATCGAGCATGGAAACTCACTTGCTGTGGTCTCATATCCGGCGAGAAGCAAGATTTTCATCTGGAACAAAGACTGAGGAAATCCCGGCAATCAAATCCAAGATCTCAAATCACCTGCGCGAGCACCTCTTCCTTTGACAAGTGAAACTCTGACTCGGACCTCTGTCCCTTTACTGTTTCGACCACGTTAATGATTTGAACCCTGATCACGAAATGGGAGACGTACTCAGTAGTCCGATGACGGACTTTTCCTCCTTCTCACCAACTATACCAGCATCCATCTCTTGCTTGGTTCGAGCTAGCAATACGTTTGATATTTCCTCCATTGCGTCGTTCAACTTCCACATTAGCCTCTGTCGTTGAGTAGGTAACCGTACGAGAGACGGGAACACGTCCGCCAAGAGGCCAACACCGATGTTGATCGCGGATGCAGAGGTGGATGATGTAAAACTATCGAATACCTCGGTAACCGTGGCATGTTTCCCATCGAGAGCACCAAAATCATGTGAGAAACCTGCGAGACCAATGGTGTCGAGGCTACCAGGAGATATAAGGAACCAAGGATAAGAGAGTGAGAGGGAGGCCTTACGAGACATAGTTCATCCTAGACAGACGACAGTTAAGCCAAACGTCAACTACACGCAGTAGATACCTGAAGCTCACCAGCTCTGTACATCAATGATCGCACCATCCTCACCACTCGCTTCAATGAGGGTGTTCCAGGCTCCTTTGACCTAATGGGAACCAATAATAAACATGATGCAAACGAAATCCAAGAAACCAAATGCGTACCTTGTAAGCCGAATCGTAGAAAATCGGAGTCAAGTGCCGAATAGCAGCAATACTAAAGGCTGGAGTCAACGACTTGCGTTGCCTAACGGACCCATCAATCTCTCTTCGCCACAGCAAATGGAAGAACTTACCGTACGTGGCTTTCTCCATCAGCCCAAAAGATGCCTCGTCCAAACTAAATATCACGGTATGAGATACGAGATGCCAGCTGACAAACCCACACTTACTCCATGCTCGATTGCTTTCTTCGCCAGAGGTGTCCGAACATACGTCCAAGTCTGCTTTGCATGAAAATGCGCAATCGCCTTGGGATCATACAGGATCAACCTACGCCTCCCCAACGTCGCAGGTGCTTCGTACGCCGCACCGTACTCGTCCGCCCACGATTCATATATCGAGGCAGGGTCCTCGGCTTCCAAGAGGATCTTCCCGACGCCGAACAAGAAGCTCGGACTGGGAGGACCCCTGAGTTTGGTCGTGCGAACCCGACGCGACATGCGCAACAGCTTGAGGAATGCCCAGATCGCCGTACCCGCAACGACAGCGTCGAACACAGAAAGGGAAGGGATACGAGACACGAGCTTGTGCAGCCCCTCGTGAATCTCGACAGTGGAGAATGCGTTCATGATTTGCATGGGAAATACTAGATGAGAGGGTCGTTCTGAGAGGTTGTTGTGAAGGAGAACAGGGGAGGGATGACTGCTTTTATGCAACGCGCGCCGAGGTCACATCAAGGACTGCCGATGGTATTCGTATTGGCCATACCAGGCAAGCCCTCGGCACCGTTAGATGACTTGATGGTAAACGAGTCATGCCGTGTGGATGCACACGTAGTAGGGTGACGAAGCCTTGCCGCTGGAAGCTTTCGACGGCACAGCGTAAAGCAAACAAACCCGAACCTCGAAACCTGGGAAAGACACTCATGTTTAGCCCGTTCCCATGCGATCTCTGCGATATTCGAGAGGTCACCTGGAAACGAGCTCAACACCGACGGTGAGGGAAGGACAAGCCAGTAATCCTTGTGCGACTATGTACAAGTTATGCGTTGGCGATGCCAGCGGCACGGGTTCTCCCGATTGTTTCGAACCCAGCTAGGATTCGGACTGCGGCTAAACAACGCTGGCGCGGCGCGGCGGCTCCGATTTGACTCACCTCTCGCAGTACTGACCAATGAATCTGATTGCACACTCATGCTGTGTACTGTAAGCCCCTGTAGGCCACGAAACTATTTTCCGTCTGAAACAAGCACTTCCACCAAGTTCATGCTAAACATAAACATAAAATCGCAGAAAACACGCCATCGTGTCTTCAACCAACGATAGCAGATATTTTATAGAATAAACGACGTGTGATCTCCAACCTCTTCCTCCCTTCAACCTTCCTGAGACTCCCTCAGAGTCAGTGCCTATGCTAATCCACCCTCTCCTTCTCACTCCCCTGTACCTCACTCATCCCACCCTCCTTTTCCTGCTCCTGCCCATCTTGAATAACCTCTGCGTCCTGTACCAACCCTGCTTCCAACGCCATCGAATAAAACAGACTCGACTTGTCCGCTAACAACGTCGCCGGTGCATCAAACTCGGCCACGCGGCCATGGTCGAGCACCAAGACACGGCTCGACTCGATAATCGTGTTCAACCGGTGTCTGTGTACCAACCACCAAGAGAGGGGCGGAAAGAGAAACCCGAGCCGTCAACATCCACATACTGTCAAAACAAGAGAGACAAGACACGTACGCAATGGTCAAGATCGTCATATCATCAAACAGGTGTCCCCGAAGAATCTCTTGAACTGCGCGGTCCGTGTCCAGGTCGACAGCGGACGTCGCTGTGTCAATGGATGAGCATCCTGTCGTCACGCACGGTTGGCACGCAACGTACCTTCATCGAGAACGAGTACCTTGGACTGTTGCAACAGACGGTCGTCAGAGACGCGCCCTCGTGGTCAGACACCGAACAATGCTCACCTTTCTCAACAATGCCCGCGCAAAGCACAACAACTGCCTTTGTCCAGAGGACAAAGACGATCCACCCTCTTGAACCGGCGCATCAAGGCCCTCAGGAAGACTCTCCACGTACGACTTCAAATGAGCCTAAGAGCATCGACGTAGGGCTTGTCAGACGATAAAACTGGACGTGAGGGAGACACATACGTATTCTAACGCAACCCAAATATCCGCATCTTGATACTCACCCACGGGATCGATGTTCTCCCGGAGGGTACCTTCGAACAGATCCGGACTCTGGGGGACAATCGAAATCATAGATCGCACTGTCGAGTGGGACACATAAGTATTGTGTTCTGAAGCCCCGCAAGGTGGACGTACAGTCGTGCAACCCGATCGTGCCAATGTCCACCCCGTCGATCGAGATCTTTCCTGATGCCGCTTCTATAATGCGGAATAGCGCAAGAAGTAGCTGTTGTACGAGGATCAGATGGTGCTAGCCACCAACGAGGAAACAAACTTACCGATGATTTTCCTGCACCTGTCCTTCCAACAATTCCAATCTTTTCCTTTGGTTTCTAATCAAAAGAACCATCAGAACCAAGGTCAGATACACCAAACGCAAAATACACACAATGGTCAACGAAATCTCCTTCAACACCAAATCCAACTCGGGTCGGTATCTCATCGAATACTCTCTGTACACGATGACTCACTTAGCCCAAATATATCAACAAGCGTTTCACCCACCGGAACTCAACCTCGCCAGCACCAGGCCAGCCTGCGGGGGGCTTGCTATCCGGCAATTCGCGAGGTGCCTCTGACGGCAACCCATTTGCGTAATGCGTGATTCGCTCCACGCTGACCACGTTCTGCTCCACCTCGCTCGCCGAACGCACGAGCCAGTTCTTCCCACAACCCACTTCTCAGAAACAGAACACATATGGTCAAAACGAACGAACTCACCAACGCGCCCGTCGTGCTCAACGCATAGGACAACACCATTCCAACAAGGCCAGCGTCCACATTGCTTGTCACCACAGCAGCGACAGCCAAGGTCGCTGTGCACAGAATGATGATTGAACCGACGAATTCCAAACGGACGGCAAGCCACCGGTTAAGAGTGGTACTGGGCAGGTAACACATTTGGTTCCGATCGATCCGCCGCGCATTTTGTGCAGTGAAGATGGCTTGTTGGTTGTAGGCCCGGATCGTGGACAGTCCAGACAGGGTCTCGGAGAACCAAGCAAAGATGGGTGACTTCGAGACAGCATCAAGGCGCTTAAGTTCACGTGATGTCGCGAGGTAATAGCTGAGAGACGTGGTGATCAATGGCGAGTCAAAGGCTGAGTCAAATGACTTACACGGTCACTCGATAGTAGAACCATGACAGAGGAATGACAGCGAGGAGGAACGGAGGGAAACTGAGTCCAATGACCAAAAGAATGGATGCAGTGGTAGCACATGTCCTGACTAAGTTTTGAATAACCTGGGATAAAGTCAGACATGATTTTATTATTGAGCAAGCTACTGACCCTCCCAAGAATTAGGTCGACGACGTAGATATCGCGGGAGAACAAGTTCAAGATCCTTTAGTCTCCTGTCAACACGCGTCACTAACAGACGGAATGATCACCATACCTTCCAGCAGGTGTCGTCTCAAAGAAACTCAACGGCGCCTTCATGACCGAATCCAACATCTGCCAATCATAACTCGTCAACGATTCATTGCCAAGACTCGACAAACGCACCGAATCGTGCAAAAATTTGGAACTCCTTAACGAGCACAACACCCAAATTAGCAGTGCCGCCGCTGCAGACGACGCAATCGACATCAGGTTGAAGAACCCATATCCAAGCAGGTAAGGATCCCTCAGCCCGATGTTCTCTCCGGCCTTGCGGTTGCTTTCACCCCAAAGTCGAAGCATGTATGTAGCCATGACTGACACCACTTGGCTTAATATCATGGCCAGGACGAAGAAAAGACAGCCCATCTTGGACACTGATTGGAGGTATAAGAGATAAACCTCTTTCTTCACACGACCTTGTTCGCTGCATTCCTTCGACAACCCAGAGCCTGTCGCCTCGCGGACGGGAGGTAGAGGTACAATAACCGCCTTGCTGAAGCTCGGACGCCGGACAACCTTCTCAACTGCAGAGTTAAGTCTGAGCGTCGCTTGCGTGTTACGGTCGCTTATTGCTGGCGTACTGACGCCGCTCTCGCTTGTATGGGCTGGAGTGTTGGCCCCGACCGTTGCAGTAACCAAAGAACCGTTCGCGGCGTGATTTTGGCTACAGCAACCTTGTTGAACATGGCCATGTACTTCCAGCGAAAGACGACTTACATTAACTTGTATACCACGCTATCTGGGTTTGAGATGAGCTGTGGATATGTTCCACACTCAAGGATGATACCACGCCGAATATATGCGAGTTGGTCGAAATGCTTGAGATATACAATGCTGTTGGTAACAAGGATTCTAGCCTTGTTGGCAAGGAGACCTTGGGGACCGATGACGTTGTCTCAGAACACCCCGGCGTCAGATGATGTTATGGAGTGGTTGCAGGGGATAGCATACCAAAAATGTGACGAGCGACATGAGAATCCACCGCAGCCAAGACGTCATCGAGAAGGACCCTACGACAACACATTAGCGTGCGAGTACGACTTTCAAAAATCCCCAGCTCACAAATCAGCTCTGGCGTACACTGCGCGCGCCAATGCAACTCGAGCACGTTGTCCACCACTCAACTGGAATTAAGAATAAGAAACGTGAGGTTACCGATGACAGAGGAAACCTACAGTGATGCCTGTAAAACAACCTCGTCCTCAAATCTTGACAAAATCGTTCTATCAGAAACTTACCCTTTTCCCCGACCCCAGTCATATCACCCTGCGGGAGAACCGCGAGATCTGGCTTCAACGCACAGGCTGAGTACAATGGTGAGTGTCAAGCCATTCACGCTTAACCTGTAACTATGTACCTTCGATGACGAGATTATAAAATGATTCATCGTATGCGTGCGAGAAAAGGATGTTTTCGCGGACAGTGGCGGACAAGATCCTAGAATGAACACGTTAACCCAACGCCAACCGTAAGCGTCCCGCGCATACCAGGGATTTTGAGCAGCATAGGCCACGGTACCAGACAATATTATCTCTCCTTCAATCTTGCGCATGTCACCGATGATGGCAGACAATAGACTGCTCTGAACACCAGCTCGTCAATATATATTTCCTCCGACGCACGAGCGACGTGCTCACCTTGCCATCTCCAACTCTCCCGAGGATTCCCACCAACTCACCTTTCCGAACTGTCAGGTTGATGTCTTCGAGGGTGGGTTGGATGCCGTTTTTGGACCACTGGAACTCTCCGTCCCTGATCGACAAGACATCGTCACTAATGGACAAAGAAGGTTTATCGATACGTTTCACAGCATCCTCTTGGAGCTCTTCTGCGCGCAAGAACTCGGAAAGACGCTTGACCGAGACAATAGCTTCGATGATATTTGAGGTCACTTGACTAAACTGCAGGCAGGATGTGAGTGACAAATCTAATCAAATGTAGAGCATTGCATACCATCGCAAGAGGGAATTGGAGAAGCATGAAGAGGGAGATAGAAGGAAATATTACATCAGCCGTAAGGGGCCTGGTCGAAAAAACCGAAGCGGTGGCGAAAGAGCTGAATGCAACGATTACTATCGACGAGTCAGTAGAAGAGGACCGCTGAGAACTGAAGCACATACACGGAATACCACCCCAGAGTGTCGTATTCATCGACGTGGTGATGCCAATCTTCCGGAGTATCCTGAGCTCCAAATCGTTACGAACATGCAAGACACGACGGATGAACGCATATTCCCATGCATACAGCTTAATGCTTGCTGGGTCGTGAGCACACATCACAGCATCACTGGAGAAGGAAATGCATACCTCTTGATGTTGGCGAGCAGTTCACTCATCAGCCGAGTGCGTGTATCTCGGATCTTCATCTGTTGCTCCTGCATCTTTTTTAGAATTCGTGCGATAAACGTATTCAAGGGGATAGAAAAGATCATGATAGCCACTCCGACAAATGCGGACCAGCCAAGAAGGTTATAAAGGGAAACAAATGCAAGGGTAATCTGATAGAAGGTTACACGTCAGAGACGACCTCGAACGCATAGTGAGGGAGGTTCATGCCTGGTATGGTCCGGAGATGGCAATTAGTCCATATGTGCAAAGATCCTGCATTCTAGTCGCATCTACCGACATCAAATTGACGATATCACCTGTGGCACGACCGCGTTCGTCGCTCGAAAGGACCAGAGCCTTTTTGTAAATGGCTGTAACCAGGCCGGCACGGACACGCATGCCAGTCTCGAAACAGAGTTGGAAATACTAGAAAAAATGTTCTTCAGTCAGGGAATATCGGTCAATGAAACACCTCGTTACTTGGTGAAGGATGATGGTCTGAATCATGGATGCGACAAACATGAGGATAGCAATGGCGTAGCCCACGAGGGGAGTGGTACTAGCAATGAGCCCTGCACCTTTGTTTTCTCGATATTCAGAGATGAAAGACAGGAGGGCGCGCAAGAGGGCCGGTTGGACAAAGGCCAAGCTGTCCTGAGTGAGTTTGAGAACCCCGGCACTGATATACGGACCACCGTAGGCTATGGAAAGGGCAGTCCATAATCCGGAGCTGGAGACGGATGAGGGAGGGATAAATCAGAGTAAAGATGCACCCACTGCTTCTCGAGGGCACGCTGGAGGTCACATCCAAGGCTGGCAGACTCATCGCGGGGAACGAGTGCGGGCAGATCATGCTCTGTGATGACAACCTGTGATCCTTTTTCCAAGAGAGGAGTGATCCACGCAAATGACCATATGCTGAATATGTTGGCGGTGAGTGTTGGGCTTTCGGTATTTGTATCCGTGGTATCATCGGGAGAGATGTATTCGAGTGCAAAGGAAAGCAATCCCAAAACAAGGACAGTCCACTTCAAAGGGATGAGAGGCGTTATGGGGAATGTTTGCACGTAGGAACGTGTCCAGATGGACAGTACGATGGCGTAGCAGGGCCAGAAGAGCAAGATGATGGTGGAAGAAGACCGTGTTCGGAGATGGTTGAAACGGGTCAAGCAGAGCGCGAGGAAGAGCGCGAGAGGTTCAAGCGCGTGCGGTAGCTGAACGGCCACTGTACTGATTTGATCGGTAAGAATGAACGCTGCAGTGGTTAGACTGGTCAAGAACGCAAGACCAAGAAGTGTCTGAAAACGAAATCAGCACACGCAAGGCTCAGAAACGAAGCGAAACGCACAAGCTTGGACCAGAGTCGCCAGCGGCTTTTGCGGGAAATGACATGGGCGGGAGCATACGAGAGTTGGATGGTTCGTGTGACACCGACGACGATGAGGACGGCGAGGAACGAAGTCAGCAAGATGCCTTCTTCGGCGCAGAGGGACAAATCAAAGTCTCGTAGGTTGGATGTCCACTGCCAACTGTCTCTGTCGCGACATTGCACGAGCGTCCGCGTCATCCTTGGTGACGATGGCGAAAGAAGGAGGAGGCTTTTCAGTGTTCAATTGTTTTTTTGATTACTCAGTGTCCTTCCCAAATGACAAACTAGTTTGTAAGTTACGATACCTCGTGATCAAAGTTTCTCATCCCGGTCTTGACGTGTACCCGATCGGCCACCAAACTCCATAAATCATCGTATCTACACCGCTCTCACGACTGTGGTTTAATAAACTGATAAACTGATAATGAGCTCCGCAGGTGACATCAGTCTTCTCTTCCTTGACCCATCTTGGGCAGCAAACTGAACTCGCTTTGGACGCCTTGAGCGTACAAGTCAAACTGGCTTCGCCGGCGTCGCAAGGACTGCGGATCCGACCGACGGGGCTGCTGCACACTCTCGGCTGCCCTGCCCAGCGTTGTTGCCTGCACCATGTTCGGGAGCGACAGGTTCTCGCTGAGCGCTGCGTGGATGTTGCGTTCCATCCGCACTTGCTTGGGCGTGTCTGCAACACCCGTCTCTAGTCCCTGTGTTTCGTCCAACGCCCCATCCGCATCCGTGCTCGCCTCAGTGCGCGTGGTGCCCTTGTTTGTCGAGTTCACCAGTGCCTTCCTCTTCACCAAGTTGTCGCCGCGCGCTTTCCCAGCCACCTCTCTCTTCCGTGTGGCCTCCAACCCAACCCGCCCAAGTCGATCCATGTGCAACCGACGCCGTAACGCGCTTTCCTTGAGCACTTGAACGTACTCTCTCCTGTGAGAACGTCCTTCCGGTCTCGCGCTGACAGGAGACGGAGGTGCTGCCGGTACAATGGACCCCACAACAGCTCCGTCGCACCACGAGACCGCCTGTTCTTCCTTCCAGAGATACGGCAATGTCAGGGGTGTATACCTGACGAGCCGCGTATCGTGCATCCCGATTGGCGCCTGTAACTAAGACCGCTAGCGTCAGCCTCACTTATCAACTGCCCTGACTATCAAGTATGACCCACCAACCACGGGACGTGTCGTATGTGCAGCATCAACTCTGTCTGGATCACCTCCAGTTTAGCCATAACGAACTTCTATCCGGGTGTAGAACATTGCGAATTGAGCAACACTTCGAACGGCCAATGGAATCGACGCACCTCGTCTACTTCCAAATGGAGCACACGATGCTTTGATAGCCGAAGGAGGAGGACAAACGAAGACGCCCTCGCGATGATCAACATTTGCCCTGGGTTCGCGGATCCGGGCGTATCGGATAGTAACGTCGATGTGATCGCATCCTGCGAGCAAAAGCGAATCAGCAAAAGATGCTTGATGGTAACCAAACCATTGATACGAGCTGACCATCAGAGGAACGTCGTCATCGAGCAACGTCATCACTTCGACCGCTTCTTGTTTGGCCTCTTGCATCGCTGACTGCATCATGTGCAGGAAGACGATGCACGCGTTCCACAAAGCGACGATCAAGCGATAGGTAGCCACGAGGACATGGAAGAGTGCAGCGAGAGTGGACATTGCGAGAAAGAGGTCTGGGTACTTGGTAGGGCTGAAAAGTGCACCCAGTACTTCAAGTTTTCAACAATATGTCAGCCGCCCCCGAGTTGCGGCTGACACTCCACTCGGAACAGAGGACCAGATGATATAAACACCCCATATTCACCTAGTACTACTTGACACAGCTGTTACTAGCCTACTCGTCTGTACAAGCGATGAACAATGTCAGTATCACGCATCCATATTGTCTTGTTCGTCATCGGAGCATCTTTGCTCGCCGTACCGGCGCGTCGGAATCCTAGCAGACAAGTTCAACAACGCAGAGAGCAAATGCCTGTATGATGTATCCTGCTACTCCACGCCTGATAAGCGAACCACAAGCAGACGTCACGTTTAACGCTGTCAAGTTCCTGCTCAATTCAACACGACCACAGATAGCTCGGGCAGGTATCCATGCCAGCCATGCGACGTACTGGACGAGAGTCCACACATCGGCCGCGGTTAGGCATGCTAAGAGAAGGCCTGTAGACAGTAGATGACATCCTGTTCCTTGCCATCTTTCCCTTCGATTCCCATCACTCTTTCACGCTCTGTTCGCCTGATCAATGTTTCGCCCTCACGGACACTTTACACTGAGAAGAACCATTGTCAATGAATGCATCGACGAGCCGGTTCAACAACACGAGGAGCATCCGCAACGTATTTCTAGCAAAGATGAGAAATAGAGAGAGGAGCCACGCACTCTTTGTCTGTGTCCGAATCAACCTCCTCGAATGCCGTAGCCAGCATCACAACAGAGACTGTCTCGTCAGAAACATGAGCAACCGCATTTTTTGGGGGTCTTCTGGACATCTTCAGGAGTTGACATCTTGTACGACATGGGATCGGGGAAGCCATTTGGTTTGCAGAGACATGGTTCACAAAGATATGACGGCACTTGAGGCAACCTTTGGTATCGCGTAGCGGGGTGCGTTCTTCCTCGGTCAAGGGCGGCAGACGAGGACGTCCTGAAGTGTCGTAGCTCTTGCATTCGCATAGGTCCCAGCACCGCTCCGATCGTTGAACAAGATAACTGCATGCATTGCTCGCAACAATTGTTCAACGTGATCTTGGTGTCGACGCGCATCGCGGGGTCGCTTCTCGTCCAATTTCTTCAACTCTTTGAGCCGCTTGCGGAAGTCGTCCTCATCGTGGGCATCCGACGAACGGTATTCGACGGCGAGATTCTGATTTATGCGTGCTTCCAGGTGGCAACACAGCTGAGCGTCAGAGAGGTGACAATCGAGGTCGAGAAGGAAAGCATTTTGGGTTCGTGACTCCATTGCCCATTCGTGGAAGGGACGATACAGCTGGTGAGACGACGTCATTTTCATACGAGCCTCGGATGCCCAGTCCGTCAGAAGCCAGAGTGTACGGAGCTCGGTCATGAAAGCGATCACGTTCAGTGGCATAGTACCATGGCTGAAGGCGAGGATCCTGCAAACCCCAGGCGACGCATTGAACTTGCGCTGGCGGCGGAATGTCTTTTTGGGAGAAGTAGGTGATGCAACCCATCTCCCGACTGTGTAAGGCTTCAGGAGTGACATCGCCGGGTAAGAGAATTGGAGGCTTGGTGAGGGCGGGCTGTTGGAATCGACCAGAAGTCGACGACGAGTTACGGAACGCCTCGGGCGCCGAGAAGATCAGAGAGTTCGTCGAGGAGTCCGATAGAAGGACAGGGAAAGAATCAGAAAGTGCGTTTGACGGAGTAGACGGTACGGATGGTAGAGCGTATAGCAGACGGAGACGCAACGGCAGATGAATTAGCTCGTCCGGATTGCGAGGAAGACACCTGGGCACCACGTAAGGCAACGGGCGGTAGAGACAGGTGATCTAAACCGTCGTTCGATGGGTGGACAGCTTGGCAGATGCTGCAGGAGTACAGGTTCAGCGTCAGTGAAGATCTGGAGGGATTACTTGATGGGGAAGCTCAAAGCGCCTGTGGGGCGAAACACTGATCAGGCGAACAGAACGTGAAAGAGAAATAGGACTCGAAAAGGAAGAGGGAAGAGAACAGGATGTCATCTACTACAGGATTTCTTGAGGCGAAAGCTTAGTCAGCAGCTAACTGGTCTACTAGTAACTTTTATGCCCAGATACTGAATCGCGCCCCTTGGTTCGGACAATGTTTCAACCTGAATCCTGCTGTTAGAGGTAATTAAAGGGTACGTGTGGACCGAGGCTCAAGTGCTCACATCGATAACCAAGTTACACTAGAGCTATGCGTTGCACCGTGACGGCATGCAACTACTAACGTCACAATCCAGTTTGGACGGCGCCCGTTATCTTTCCTTTCATGCCAGTGATCTTCGCCACCTGAAATTGGAAGGTAGGCAGGTTCGACAACGTGCCAACAATGTGCTGTATATTTCTCACGGAGAACCATCCAGTACGTGCAACGCCCGCCTTGTGCTGTAACGTCCACCATCCTGATTTCTCTCGCAATTGGTTTGTTGGTTCAACTCTCCGTGCTGCCAGTGTGGGTAATTTGGTCACTAACCTATCACCGTAGGAGATATCAACGAGTAACATCCTTATCTCTTACCTGCTGTTACATCACGCGTTCCAGAAATGTGGATACTTGCGCCTTTTTTACTCTTGCTTGGCTTTGGACCTCTTGGTGTAATCAAAGGTACTGTTGAAAACTGTGAGACGGTACATTTAATCCTGAGCTTGTTATTGTAGGTTCGATTGCAGCTTGGTGCCAAAGTTTTTTTTGGGGTGCTGCAGTACCTGCTGGGAGTTGGTTTGCTTGGTTCCAGGCAGCCGGGATGACTATGCCTTTGAAGTGGGTTTGGTTTATCGGCAAAATTCCCCTGTTGATTCTGGGTGTGTTCGTATGGCTTTTCCGCGCTATGCGTAGATAAATTGGTCACATTTTTTTGGTCCCATTTTCTCTCTTTGTACATTTCTCGGCATGCTGAATGTAATCTAGCGAGACAATTCTGGCAAGCTGTCAACGCCCCACTAGACTGTTGGTTAGAAGACAACGATGAATGAACCAGTGTTCTGCGGGTCAGTGAACAAGAGTCACAGTCACTGACCGTAATCTGTGGGAAAGTCAGACGTGACTTTCAGCAGTACATAATCACCGATCAAGTACGTATGCCCTATCAGCCAATAGGCTTTGATTACATACCTCCCAGCTCGAACTTCTGGTACTGTACTGCACGCGTTCAGTTTACTTGAGTTCATGGGAAAGTTCATACATGAACATTTACTAACTCGTGTGAACGTTTACTGACCCGCAGAACACTGGAATGAACTGTGTGGAATACAACATGTCAGTACGTGCGACTTGGTCCCTTTTGTCCGCTCGAGATTCCCCTGGAGCTTGTCCGTCAGGTCCGAGGTTTATCTAATGTCCGAGTGCCTTTGCATTGCGGAAGACCTCGTTGCAACTTAACAGCCGGGTGTACTCAGATGCTCCGAACAACTGTTGTCCAACTACTGTTCACGATGATGCGACACCGCAACGAAACAGACAACCCATCTCATTCACATCGTACTCCTAACTGTCGCAGACATCTTGCTCTAGCAGTTTGGTAACCTAATTCTGTTTCGAACTTGGCAGTTTCGGTCTGAGTCGCGGACATGAAAGCTTAGTCAGCGGCATTAAATATCGACCAGCTCGGGCCCTGTATCGCCGCGCTCGTCGGCCCGTGCGCTTGAACTCGTGCCACCAACACTACCCATAGGGACGCCATGAATATTCAACAAACCCCACCGTTTGCCGATCGTCGACTTAGCCCGGGCTTGACAGGTACTTTATACGGATTTGGCGGTCACAAACTGCTTCCAATGTCAGAGTGAGTCGGAGCGCGCGAGTACAGGCGCAAGAAAATAAAGCCAACATTGACAAAGAGGTAGTACAAGCAATGCAAAGCGAGACAGCGAACGAGGGTATACCAAGAACTAGCCACCGAGAGTCCGAGACGGATGTACAGAATCCGTTCAGATTTCATCGTCTTGCTCAGCGCCAACGCTGCTTGGGGTGTGATCCAAACGACCCTTTTCGTCGATTATGTGTTTATAAAACGTCGACGTACAGATTTCATTCGTCTCACCACCGACCACCGCCCACCGTGACGCGCACCTGAGCACACCCATACGTTATTCCACCATGGGCCTCACACTCGTCGGTCATTCCAAGTGATAACGCTGGTCAGTCGAATGATACGATCCGCTTCATGGAAAAGCAAGGATAGCGCGACCCGAAAGAAGGTATACTGATGCTGTCTATCAAAAGAGGCTAGCCTCATATCGGCCACATTCCTGAAATCATTGTATGCGATGGATCCTCTGATCTCTCTACGAATCGGGAGCTTTGAGATCTATTCACTCGATTTACAACGTATGAAAAAGGACAGAAGCATTCGAGCCGCCATAAGGATGACTTCAAAACCCAAGGCGAGGTTGAAGAAAGGCAGGGTGAGGCTCTGAGACTGCTGAATATCGGGTAAAAGCCGAAATATGATCAAGGTAAAGTTCGATGGCTTGAAACGCATACTTTTGCGCAGCGGTCAACATCCCTGTCTTCGTCACACTCGTACCAAAACGAAACGCACCGCACGCTATGACCAGCATACAAGAACGCGGACACGTCACCTATGGCGAAAAAAAACACGTTGTGTCCCAGTGACTTGCTGACTCCGTGAACCAGCAACTGAAATCGGATGGGCTGTTCTTCGCGTCGCGTGCGCATCCCTTGGGGAATAAATGGGTCTAAGCGAGGATGGGGTTTTGCAGCTGGAGTTTGCAAGGGGTAACATCACCGCATGCGGAGCAGATAAGCACCATTTTGTTTGGACGACCGACTCGAAGGTACCTGTGATGGGAAGAATGATGAGCATTGCCTCCACAACAGGATGAACGACTCAGGGATCGGGATCACGGCTGAACGCATGCACTGCACGGAAAGTGCTGGAGTGTGCAAGAAAGAGGGGACACGGACACCAAAGCCTCATAGGGAAAAATCCTCGACCAGGTCATATTTCGAATGGAGAAATGGAAGAGGGGAGTCCTGGCGTGTTTGTTTTGCCAGTGCGAGCCCCTCGGACGAGCCGGTATATTACACTAGACCCCGCCATCATGCGTTACGTTGCTATGGTTAGCAACCAAACTGCGTTACGCCCCGAAAATTAGCAACCAGCACACTGTTATGCGTTATTTTTAGCGACCAAACCACCTACGTGTTGCGGTTGCTTCCATACAGAAAGGTACAGGATGGGCGCCATCACATGGCAGGCCGCGTCGTTGCCAAGCCTGTGTTTGGGTCCGGGAGCGCGACACTGCATACTACTAGTAGTATTCTAGTCTCGTCAAACCCCTGTGTGACGCACGACAGACGAAATGGTACGGTATTTACTCTGGGCGATACTGAGCGCAACTCATGATGCCATGGCCCATGGGTATAACTCCCGTGCTTACCAACGTTGACGACCAGGCTGATCTTCGTCGACTGCCATTCAACAATAGCGTTCCACCAAAAAAAATTCTGCTTAGGCATGTTATGTATCGTCAAATGTCTGCTACAGCGTCGTCCTCTGTTACATGAGGTATGGTGATATCTACAGTTCGTTACTAGTAAGAGTATCAACGCATTCTACAATTAGAGTACAGGCAACGGATTTTGCATCAGATGCCTATGAACCAGCTGGGCTGTCTGACTCAGAGACGGCCGTGTCACCCTTTTCCGACGCACTCTCAGCGGTCTTACCAGCTTCTTGAGCTTCGCGTCGTTGGCGCCTCCGCATTCCGTTAGCCGACTCCAACCCAAAAAGCTTCGTGCGCCCCTATCAAAGAAATACGATGTTAATCGACGTGACAGCGCCGGGCTGGGTAGTTTACCTCTCGGAACTTGTAGTACACCAGCACGATGATGACTGCCAACCAGTAAAACACGTATGACAGCACGCTACCCACTAATGACGCAATTAGTGACGTGGACGAGGACGTGGCAGGTAAGCCTTACATGTCGCGCTGTTTTGCCAACCAAAGATGGCGTTAAAGATGGACCAGCTGCCATGATAGGCATCACAACAGTCGAGGTGCCAAACACTACCTCGAACGTCATACGATCCAGGGCCGGTTCCAGCAGTTTCGTCGGAAGAAGCCCCAACGAACTTGATAAACGAGTTTTCTTGGAACGCCCAAACAGCTCTCGAAAAGAGTCCTGCACCAATGAGCAAGATAAAGTTGGTCATGCAAATAAGGAATAGTTTGAAGGCTGTCGGGGTGTTTGAGCGTCAATATGGAATTTGGGGGGAGACGATGACAAGATACTTGCCTGTTCTGCTGGCGAATTGGTACACGACAATCCCACAAATAATCCCACAGATGAGGCCGACGATGGCAGCAATGGGGATAGAAGTAGCAGGCTCTGCAAGTGCAACGCCGCTGACAAAGACGGCTGCTTCCAGACCTGTTTGGAAGGTGAGCGAGAGGAGCACGAAGGAGGAGAGGAAGGGGACTCACCCTCGCGGAGGACGGTGATCATGGGGAGGAAAAAGAGAACCCATTTGCTGGTTTTTGTGCCGCGATCACGCTCTGAGAAAGGACGTGAGAAAGAGATCTAGGACATCGAGGAGGGCGTACGGTGTCCGTCGAACGCGTTTCGGAGCTTTATGCGCCATTTTGTACGGGCATTCTCTATTTTGAGCATTGTAACGCCCATGACGAAAATCATGAGGGAGGCGATCAATTCGAATATGCCTGAGAACATATCACTGACTCAGGGCCGTTACGACAGAATGCGCCAAGGAATGCATACCTTCCCACAACTGTTCCGACTTTGTCCAGAGGTTTTTTGCCTGAGTGAACCAGATGGCGATAAACACCGCGGCGATGGCAAGGGCAATTGTCAGTCCGACAAATGCACCAAAGATGACCTGGAAAACACGTCGAGAGAAGGTGGAGATGGTGTGGACGGACGCATACCTGTAGCCTGAGTTTTCTCAGGACGCGAGGAGAGACGGTGGTGGGAGTGGATTCGGGATCCAGAGGGGCGGTGTGCACATAAGTGACTGTGCCGGTGTGATCGGAGAGGACGGCAGGGTCTTTGTGGAGGATTTGTTCGACGAGGCCGAGAAGGACGGCGACGATGAGGGAGGCCTCGAGCGACTCGCGGAGGACGACGAAGAAGATGGTGACGGAGAAGAGAGAGGGTGACATGGGTGATTTGGCGACAGGGACGGGGTGAGCTGTGTGTGTCCTTTATCTGATAATTTTTATGCCCGGTGTCCGAAATGATCCGATCATATCAGATAAAATTTCCCTGGGCTGTGACGTGCCTTATCTGATAATTTATCCGATGTCCGAAATGATCCCACAGCCTTATCTGATAAAAATTTCAGGTGTCTTCCTCGCCTCATAAATACCGTAACAAATGTCCATGGCCCTCAAAAATGCTCGTCCCTCTCCTCACCCTCTTCCTCCTCCCCGCCCTCTCCCGAGCGGGCGTGCAGGAGCTCTGGTGGAATGTCACCTATGTCCAGAACGCAAACCCAGACGGCCTTTTCCCCCGTCGCGTCATCGGCGTCAACAATACCTGGCCGTGCGTGGTCCCAGCTTCCCCATAGTGACCGCTGCTGACCACCTTGCACAGCCCACCGCCTATCTCCGTCAACACAACCGACTCTCTCCTCCTCCACGTTACCAACTCGCTCGACGTGCCCACCTCCCTTCACCATCATGGCATGTTTTTCAATTCGACTAGCTGGATGGACGGCGCAGCCTTTGTCTCTCAGTGGTATATTATAATTCTCCGAGCTTTTCTCCAACCTTATGCGGTTCGCAGCGGCATCCCTCCTGGCCAGACCTTTGATTACGTCGTCCCAATCAATTCTTCTGGCCAACACGGCACCTACTGGGCCCATGCCCATGCAACCGTTGTCCCATTTCCTCTTCGTTCGCCAGCCGACCTGACCTTGTCCTCAGGGTCAATATGTTGACGGCTTGCGTGCTCCCCTGGTTTTGCATCCCTCAAATGAATCCTATCAATACGACGAAGAGTTCACCGTCATACTTGGCGATTGGTATCACCAACAACACGCAGATTTATTGCAAAAGTACCTTAGTGTTAGTGATCCGGGCGGCATCGAGCCTATTCCCGGTAAACTCCAACAATACTAATCTCTAAACCCTATTTTGACGTGTGCCATTGGTCAGATTCCGGCTTGATCTACTTTGCACAGGACTCGTCCTACTTGCCCCCCATTGCAGGATCCTCTTCAGCCCCGGTAGTCTCTGCAGTGGGATTCAATGAGAATGCAACGTTACCCTTCGTTCCCGGTCGAACCTATCGGCTGAGAATCATCAACACGTCGGCGTTTGCCGCATTCTACTTCTGGATCGACGGTCATGACATGCACATCATCGAAGCTGACGGTGTAAGTTTGCCAACTCGGCGCTGACTCCACCCGCAATGATCTTGACAAACTCACCAACATCACCCTTATAGACAGACGTGCAGGAATATCCAACAGATATGCTGAGCATTTCTGTTGCACAACGCTACTCCGTACTCGTTCAGGCTCGCAACGATTCATCTTCCAACTGGATGATCCATGCTAACATGGACACCACAATGTTTGACTCGGTGCCTCCGACTCTGCAGACGAGTGCGTACCATTCGGCTTTTTTGCATGCACCGACTGAGGCACACTCATGGAACAGATCTCACCTCGTCGATCACATATGCCGCTGGGAAAAGTATCACTGACCTTGGGCCAATACAAAACTATCAGGTGATAAACGATACCGCACTGGTCCCACTGGTCCCAATCCCCCAGCCTGTAGCCTCACAAAGAGTCGAGTTAGAGGTCGTGTTTCAGACCATGAACGACGGCACAAACCACGCCACACTCGACGGTTATGTCTACAACTCCCCGATTGTGCCCGCAATCATATCTGCTCTTACTCTGGGTGACAATGCGACATCTCAAAATGCATACGGACCGTATAGCATCATGCTTAATCATCTCGATGTCGTTGACATTGTCGTCAACAATAGTGACAAGGGATCACACCCATTGTGCGACCTGAATTTTTCTGAGTGCGCCGCCGTTCACTGATCCGTGTCTCAGCCACTTGCATGGTCACCAGTTCCAGATCGTCCATCGCGCCGAACAGTACGAATCGACGGATCCTACATTGAACCCTCCGCTGATCGAGGGCCAAACCAATCCGATGCGCCGTGATACGGTCACTATTCCAGGTGGCTCGTCCGTCACGCTTCGGGTTGTTGCAGATAATCCTGGCGCATGGTTGTTCCACTGTACGTTCCTCGAGTCATGCTCGTCAGATAGCTGATCATGCTTGGCCAGGTCACATCGAATGGCACTTGGAGGCTGGTCTTGCTGTTCAGTTCATTGAGGCACCACTTCAGGTCCAGGAGCGAGCAGTGGGTCGAGTCCCGTCGTTCCTATACGAACAGTGTGCGGCGCTGGGCGTGCCTCAATCAGGAAACGCCGCTGGCCATGCATCTGCGACGGATTTGTCCGGACTGCCTTTGGGACCTTGGCCACAGACATTGGGTTGGCAGCCGAAGGGTATAGCGGCTATAACAGGGTAAGCAACCTTTCTCGTGGAATTACAGCAACCTAATGGGCTGGTGTGTTATGTTATCCATACAGGTGTGTACTCACCGCTGTTATTGGCATGATCACTGTGGGATGGTACATGACGGGACCCAAGGAAAGCGAGGAGGAGATTGAGCAAGAGGTGATAAGACGCACCGAGGCCAAGCGAAATCGTAAACTGTTTGGTATGTTCAAGAAGACGACTGATTCATCCTGAGCTTGTTGGTTTTGATGGCAGTCGTCTCTGTAGTGTATTTAAAGCTGCTTCTTGTGTATGTGTGGTAATTAAGTACATACCTATTCTCAAGGCGTCATGTGTTGATAGGAACAGCTAGTGCGTCCGTGTGAACATTCTCATGAGACTCTGACAAAAGTTCCAATTTTGAGACTGTTGATCTATGTAGCTGTCCTGCGGCACATGGTCGACAATGGTTGCGCTTGTCCGGAAGAAAAGGGCCCACACTCCTTCCCAGCGTTGTTTCGAGGGTGGGGGTTCATCGTGCCTACTAGCCGCCAATCCCAAGTACAAATTGCGGCCCATAGAAACAAAAAAGTGGAAACATTCCCATCCCCTAATAAGTCGTTGCATGTTGAACGTTGAGAGGGACGCCTCAGGGTGAATTTGCCTCTGTCGGTTGCTACATAATGAATACACTTGTCCAAAAAAAAATTGCTACAGACTATAACTCGCTATCAGCACTGCACATCGTCAAAATCGAAAATGTGAACCCTTTGCCAAAGCAAATAATGAAAAGCCACTCGTACTATCTTACACCACATGCTTGAGATAAACACCGATGTGACGTCAGAATGCTTTTGATAGAGCGTCTTGTCAACGGGCTGCGTCAGAGTCTCAGAGACGTCCAGCTAACCGGCCAGGTGCCCACCCAGATGACGGTAAGAGACGGATCCTTGCCTGCAAACGCACCGTCGAGAATAGCGTCTGATACAGCATGCGGAGGAAACCAGAACACGACCTTGGTGTGTACGCCAGCCAAGAGAGACCTGAACGACTATGATGGGCTTAACCCCGTGGGCATCGGGAAGCGCACCCAAGTTGCCAGTACTAGTCGACCATGATGCACCCCGCGGCACACCACCTGTGATCTGCCCGATCCTGAATGACGTCGCTGGAAACCCGCTCATTACAAGAACCTGTCCACGGTAGCAAAAACGAGGAAGATATGTCTGGATTGATATACTTGTTCATGTCAGAAGCGTGTTTTGGCATTCACGGATGTCTGACTGCGGCATGCGAGCATGCCATGCGGAGATTTCTACTGGCTTCCATTCCTGCGACCCCGTTTGAACTTTGGGATGAAAAGCTGGACCACCGTGGATGGGTGCCGTAGGTGTCGGTGGTGGCGACAGGGATTGATGCGGGGGAGAGGAGACTGGGGGATATCGGGGTCTGGTTGGGCGAGACTGCTGTTGGCGATCTGTGATGCACGCCTGGAGGTGGAAGCGCAACGGCCGGTGATGCGCATGCCTAGGGCGCTAGAGCAGTTGGCCATAATGGTTTGGTGGTCTGATCCCAGGCCTTGGAGGCTTGTCGTCTTCATCGTCCGATACGGGCGGGCTCGAGCAGTTTGGGTCGGCGAGTGAAGTGGCGAAGGTGTAAGTGTAGGATCATGATGGGCTGAGGGGTATGATGTGAAAGCCATATGGGTCGTCGATGTTGGGAAGGTAGGAGAGACGGAGACTGCACGAGTTAGCTGTGCGTGAGGGGTGAGTAGGAGTGGCAGAGGAAAAAGACTCACCCTGGATCGCTGACGAGGGACATTGGACACTCACCTTACGCTCTGATCAGGATGCGGTTTTTGAGGAGTGTGGACGACAGACCGTGACAGAAACGAATACGACCGATATGCTTGCGATAGTGTCCGCTCCATCGTGCCAGTTTCTTGCCAAATACAGAACTATGGTAGCATGCCTCCCGGAGTAAACAAGCCGGGTCGACTCCGAGCCGGGTTCAAAGCTCGTTTCACGACGCTAATTTCAATCTGTAGGATGTCAAGTAATGTGCTCTCCATGATGTACGCCTGGAGATGGGAGCGCAGGTGACGCATATGCCTAGGACGCCAGGGCGGCTGCCCATAATGGCTAAGTGTGTCTGATGCCAGCGGCAGGGTCAGGATGGGAAAGGCCCAGGGTCTTGTCGTCTTCATCAAATATAGATCCGGACAGTGGTTTGGGTCGGCGAGTGAAGCGGCGAGAATGTAGGGTTTGAGGTGTAGGATGGGCCGAGCAATATGATGCGACCACCGTATGGGTCGTCGACATTGAGGTAGGAGAGACGAGTTAGCTGTGGGTGAGTAGGAGTAACAGAGGGGAGACACTCACCCTGCATCGCTGACGAGGGACATTGGACAAGCCTGGTCGGGGCGGCCTGACCACTCACTCGCTTCTCGTTCTCTCGCTCAGCGCTCCAGCTCACCCGTTCAGTCCTGTACGACCAATCAGCATGTACACGAAGAATAGTTAGCCACGCTTGTTTTCAAACCACTATATTCCATGCTATCCACGCCATTCAACATCTCCGTCAACGCCCCAGTTCGCAATCACTAGCCGCCACAGGCATCGAGGTGTACCCAAGAGCATTCTGGCTGTATTATGGAAACCAGCTGTCACCATCGCAACCAGCCGTCTTGGCTCTTGCTGGTAGTGCTTACCTGTCAACAGGGTATCTGACTGAACACATTGGCTGCTGAACTAGCGTGCTGGGGGCACCTGTAACAACGACGTGCCTCATCTTCATCCAAGCACGAAATATCGGTGGGAATGACATACTTGTTCGGGTCGTGTGATCCTGCTGACCACAACAATCACAAGCTCCAGAGAATAGAGAATGGCGCCTTCGAAACGCCGCTGGCAAGGTGCATGCATGCCATTGGGCCTCCGCCAACGACACCGCACTGGCACGTCTGCTGCCAGCTGGCGATGAATTACCGATAGCCCACGTTGTGCAACCTCGGCACTGGAATCACATGCGTGTCCGCTCTCCCCCGATTGGATTTGAATTGACTTGGGTCCAGCAGTATCGACTGAGGACGACAAGCTCTGGTGGATTCGTCGTTCTGTTCAGATGCAGACATGTTGTATAGAATCAGCGGGACTGAGGCAAACGACGTACAGAAGCTAGGTGACCTTACCACTAGCACTAACCGTCGAACGTGCAGTGTCAAATCCACTGCCTGGATTGCCTCCACCTTGGCAGCCTGACCCTGATCCTCTATCTGGGTACAAAACGACCACGATCACACCGCGAATGCCAGAAACAACGCCCCAAAGCGCCGATCTGATCTTGATTGACGCACTTGGTCTACTTCCAAATAGAGCCGCATGCGATGCTTTCTCGCGCCATTCTCAACGGTTTCAACATTTTTCCATGGGTCCGCGGATCCAGATGTATCGGGATTGGTACCAAGCTGTGACAGGTCGAATCATTGGCGTGATCGCGTTCTGCGAGCACAAGCCGATCAGCAAGATGCATGCTTGATGGTAACGGGCCGCAACCAGTAAACCATGATCGGTTTGGGCTGAGCATCAGAGCAGCGCCATCGCTTCTTGTTTGGCTTGTTGCATCGCCGACTGCATGACTTCCAGCAAGACGATGTACACATCCTACAAGGTTGCCACCAAGCGATAGGGGGCCACGAGACACGGAAAAGTGCAGTGAGGTGGATGTCTGGACAAATATTGTCGGCGTGATGTCGAATGACGACCGTACATTTAGTAGTAGAGCTGAAAGAAGAGTCTCGACTCGGAACCAGCGACTTTGAACACGTTGATAATAAGCGGAGATACAAAACCCCACATCGAGTACCGATACAACTTCTAGCACTAGTCTAGTATAACATCAGTACCGTACAGTCCAAGCATAAGAACACAAGATACAAGCACAACGACGTCACCTGTCCGTACATTTCGACCAAGTTCTCCAAGTTCTCAAGATCCCCAACTACACGTCGCTCCATGCTAACACCATCTTTGAACACCGCAACATTGGAAACGCACCCACATTGTTCATTCGTCTTCTCCTTTTCGTCGTCGGAGCATGTTTGCGCGCCGCTTCCGGGTATACGCGTACCAGCGCGTCACGGCCTCTGGAGAGCCTGGCAGAACAGGTTCAACAACGCAAGGAACATTGAAACGCCTTCCGCTCCTCCGCGCCCGATAAACAAGGCACGGCGTCGCGAACGACACGACACGACACACTCGGACATGCTCACGTTTCATGCTTTCCCGCCCGATTCCCCAGAGCCACAAGATGGCTCGGACAGGTATCCACGCCACCCATGCAGCGTACACGACAAGCGTCCATACTGGATAGGGTACAACCGCGAGGACGCCTATGAGGAATGCAAAGAGCAAGCGTAGGAGGGGTCCGTCGCGGTCAGGCTCGTCTATCCTACGCGCAGCCCAGAGCACTGCACGGGTAAATTCGACAGTAAGGAAGAGGAAGAGAAGGACGAAGGTTTCAACTGAGTTATGTCACGTGAGTTACGAACGGATGAAGCGAACTTTAGCGAAGAATCAAGTGACCCACGGGTAGTTAATCTTTGCGGCATGTCGCCTATTGAAGGATAATAAAAACCTGGTGGCTCGTGCTTGCAGGGTTGATCACGATATGGTGGGCGGCAGCTGGGCGTATCCTGGAGACGGGGATGGAGCTCAAGAAAAGCGATGGCAGCCTCCTTCAAGTTTCAACAAGCTCCCAGGCGCTTATCAAGAAGCACATCTACAAATAGAAGACCTCCCAAGTTGCCCAGGGTACAAGAGCAAAATCATTCGGAAGACCGATAAACTAAGCTGCAGCAACGGTCGATGCTCGAAAAAAGTATGTATACAGAGAAATATAGATGTACAGCTCATCTGACCCCCTCGCTCAGGAACAGGGTTCTAGGATAAACAATAATAATCTCCGACGATCCATATCTTCTTCACGACGTTTGCATTTACAAACGGTCTTGATGACATAAATTCTCATCAATAACCCAGCACAGGATAGGCGGATAGAGGTCGACACACCAACGTTGGCCAAATCCGCGCATGCTTCTTTGACGCGCTCAGCGAGTGTCTTCTCACCTTCGCGGACCCAGATGCGAGGGTCGTAGTACTGGCCGTGGGAGATAAGCGTACGATCATGTTCTAGGCGACGAGCATACCTTCTTGTTCGGCTTGTCAGACCCCTCGGGGTTTCCAACTTGGGTCTGAAGGTAGTCTTTCTTTTTGATGACAAAGTCCTACAGAGACATTCGGGTCGGGAATGAAAAAGATGACGAGCAATCGAACATACTCGGATACCGGCTAAGTAAGCGAATTGGGTGTCTGCAGGATGCAATCATCAGATTATGCAGGTTACGGTGATGGACGAACTCTTACCAGTGTCGACGTTCATCTTGACGACACCATTGTTAACAGCAGTTTTGATTTCTTCTTTAGTCGAACCAGAGCCTCCGTGGAAAACAAGGTACCTGAAAGCCGTTAGTACACCGAGGATTGTTGCACCGCATACAACGCAGCGGGCTCACAGAGGCGTCTTCTTGCCATCCAGCTTCACGCTCGTGTAAGCTTGGTGCTTTTCCAAGAGCTCGGGGTGCAGCTTGACGTTCCCCGGCTTATACACACCGTGTACGTTGCCAAACGCAGCCGCGATGCTGAAGTTGGGACCGATCTTGCTCAGCGCCTCGTACACGTCGTATACATCCTCTGGCTGGGTGTACAGCGCAGCGTTGTCGACGCCCGAGTTGTCTACACCGTCCTCTTCTCCACCTGTGATACCGATCTCCATCTCGAGCCAGATCCCGAGGGGAGCCATTTTCTTGAAGTATTCGACGCACGTCTTGATGTTCTCCTCCTTGGGTTCCTCGGAGAGGTCAAGCATGTGAGAGGAAAAAAGCGGCTCTTGGTGGGCCTTGAAATATTCCTCGTCGGCAGCGAGCATGCCATCAAACCAAGGCAAAAGTTTGTGCGCACAGTGGTCACTGTGGAGAACGACAGGACTACAAACGGCGATGAGTCATGAGCGCAAGCAATAGGCTAGACAGAGGGAGGACGTACACGCCATATTCCTTGGCGACCGTTCTGATGTGCAAGGCAGCTGCTTTCGCACCGGCAATGGAAGCTTGCTGCTGGTCATTCTTGAGCCCTTTTCCGGAAAAATATGCACTTCCTCCCTGAGAAACCTGGAGGATAATGGGCGCTTTGACATCTCTAAAATCACGAGATCAGTCATGAGATACATGTATAGCGGATGTATTGACCTTGCGGCTTCTAAAACGGCGTTTGCCGTGGAGGAAGAAGTAACATTCTGGTAGCATGTGGTCAACGACACTGGGTCGCACAGAAAAATAGACGGCAACTCACGATCGCCTACAGCAAGAAGCATGCAGTCGGAATTTTATTCGAAATTTCATAAAAGCTGAACCACTCACAGGAATGGCAAACTGCGATCACATCAGCCTGATGGTCACCTGAGAAGCGGTATGGTCAAACTGTACCTGGTGTTCCTTTGCGTAGTCGAACAACTTGCGGACGTTGTCTCCTGTCAAAACACCGGTCTAGATGGTTGCACCGTTAGATCGAGTCCACCATCGGGGCGTGAGTCATCACGTACGGGAACGATATCAAGGACACCCATGGCGATGTTTCTGTTTGAGGATCGTACGAGAGATGCTGGTCAAGGGTAAACCGAGGCGAAAAAAAGTGTCGGGTGTGAACGATTCGATGCTTTAAAAACATTTCCTGAACCTACCGAGAAATTCAGAGTTGCGGCTCGGGATGGAAGACGGGAAATCGATCCGGCGTCATATCTCACAGGTCACGTGATACTATCGCAATCAGTTCATCCGGCTGGCCGCATTCAAGCTCAAGTTAGCTGGATCCTACTATAACACTGCTTGAACCCGTCGGATTTTAGATTGCTCATGTCCATACAGACTATACCAAATGATGTTTTGCACTATCGGACCCTTCCGGAGGCCCCTCGAGTCATGCCAAGTTTCCTTTTCCAGGTTTATCCCGCATAAACCCGCGCCGGGTCCAAGCGTAGGTCTCCATTTCCTACCGGGATGTTCATAATTCCGTTGGAATCCCATGACTCGTGTAACAGTCATTCACACCAAGGCATACATATCTCAGCCGGCGCAATTCAAAGTAGCCACGTAGCTTCTATGGTGGGAAGCTGAAATGCCGCAAAGATAACACGTCACATCTCCGCACATATCAATATTACTGTGAATCTCTGTCCCGCGCGTCGCTATTGCGGTCGTATCCCCACGGACAATTATGCCGGTGTGTCTTTCAGAGCACGGCCGGCGATTCAGCGGCTCCGTGAAGAGATCCCGTTCGTTGCGAATTCGTGCACAAGCACAGGGGGGAAGGTCCAGTACAGCGATTGCAAGTACATATGATCTATAGTGTACATCAATGTGTCCCCCTCTGTGTACTTGCAAAGCATGGTAACGAACATGGACGTCAGATGGCGGGTCTGAGAGCATGAAGGCGGGAATACCCGTCCGACGGTCTTCAAACGACACCCGGATAGCTTGTCGACGAATCATCAAGACACCTTTTTCCATATCTTTGCTGATCCGTTCCTGCAGTCTCAAGATCAACGGGTGGCGGAGGAAAACCTACCTATTCAAGGCATAGAATGAAAATCACAGAAGACACCACGCCCCCTTCACTTGTTGTAAACTTAATACGTACGAGAACCACAGCACCGAGCGCTCGATGTCACATGGGGTTGCTTGCTGTACGGGGCTATGCTTGCTGTGGGGGCAATGATTAATCCTGTGTGGGCCGGGTCAAGCCCAGGCAGGGTGACTCTGGCCAACGAACGCCGCTGGGGTGTGCTGCTGATTGAAGGATTTGATTAATAGAGGCGATCAATCAGGCAATTGGACTACACCAGACACTTGCGTGGCGCGCCAATTACTATCTTGTCAGCTGGATGAACTTGTTTATGGAGTGAAATTGGAGAGGTGAAAACTGAATTAGATAACAAAAAGTCCTGCTATCCCGTAGCAAACCTGAAGATATGGATATGTGAGGGAAGGTGACTTGACCTCCTTCCCCAGTCATTAGAGGCGCCTTAACTCGTATAAAACCATACTATACTCGCTGATACTGGGGAAAACGTTGGTGAGCATGCCATTTACTTGGAACCTAAACTAACCTGTACTTGCGTCCCCAGCAAAATCTCAGAAAGGAAGCTTCATCTCGTCAAAACAAGAGAGCTAGTAATGCAACAGACTACCCAAAATGTCAGCATAGAGCACGTTGGTTCATTCATTCCCGAGAAACGAACCACGTCGCATGGGTGTGAGCTTTCCAAGACACCGTTGCATAACAAACATGGTGGTAAATATGAAATACGAACATATTGAGGTCAACTGGCACATGATCTGAGTCATCGAGATCACGTCCGAAACCATAGGGCCAAACTGCGACGGGTCAGAGGAAGCACTCAGTGTACGCAGAAACTGTCCTCACAAAGAAGCAGACAGCCCATATTAGTGGCCGTGGAAACACACACATATAGGAGAGGATCCAAAATGTGTTGGCAGGCAACTAGGTGACCAGAGGATAGTCGTGAGTGAGTGCTGGCTTTACTCAAGTGCTGAACTTGCCATAGTCTCTATCAGGGGAGCGATGTATTTATCGCGATAACTCGTAGTTGAACGTGACTTGACCTATGCACACAAAGTTACAGTGAGGAAAGACCTGCAGCAGTGTAGTTCACACTGACCAAGGTCGTCTTAGTCCAGAAAGAAGAATGTCGATAGCAGGTAGTTGTGTCCATGATCGTGGATCCGACTCCGGGTCAATTTGGGTAATGAAATGTAAGAGAGGATGGTAAACAGTCGCAAATGAGGGAGATATCGAGGCCCGCAGCTTATATATCAGTCGCCCGCCATTAGATCAGTGCACAGCAAATAGTGGTCTGCCAACCTTCCAATACTTGTAACGGTACCGGGAGGCAAAGTCACCGAGATTTGGAGGTCCATGCAGATCTACCTTGCCAAGTCACGCAATACTGCAACAGTTAGTGAGGGTCATTTAGCAGATAGCCAATCCCACCCACCGTCCCTGCATTGGTTTCTAATGATATCTTTTGGCAGAGCCTGGGCTAGACGTGTGTGTGGGATTGGTGGCGCTGAGGGCAAAAATAGTAAAGACGTGTCTTATTGGCCGGAGCGAACGGATCGGTGAGCGACGCAATGCCTTGACTACAAGATCCGAGGTTCAATGGACGCGTACCCCCCACAGGACGAGCTAATAACAGAATGGTTAAGAAAATTGCAATCGTGTAAGGAAGAGAAAGAGGGTACTGCCATGGAGAAACAACCCATCAGCCGATCCACGAGACCATCAGGGACTTGTTTCAAACGGCGATTCCTCTGATGAGTTGCAGAAAGCTGTGATTGAGAGATAGACATTCCGATAACTGGCAGCCAAGCTGAGTGCGTTTCGCGAAGCTGAAACTGGAGCTCGGTGGTCCCGGCCAGGAGTGAGGTAAGCGTTACCGAATTCGAACCCGAACATCGGAATATAGTACGGCGGCGTAACGGATTGATGTGCATCAAAAACAGACTGGTTGGCGGTGAACAAGTCGGCAGGATCACGTTACAATAATTGAAGTGAAAAGACCAGTGCCATTTGACCAGTACCCGCCTCGGCGCTTGCTCCCACTCTTTGTACTCAATTTGTATCAAAGTTGCCTTGGCGATCTCGACGATGGCTTTGCTAGCTGCAGCCAAGTTTACCGGTGGTCCGGTGAAAGCATTGCACACTTTTTTGACCAACAGGAATCTATTTTCTCAGTTTAGAACGAGCTTAAGACCTGCTCATGATTGTACGGTGCGGTGTTCATTGTTATAACCTCTAAATTCAGTAACAGGTCCGAGTCATTAATATTCACGTGCGGGCTCTTAGTTTCATTGAATTCTCACTGATACACTCTTTTTCTCCGCGCGGTGCAAACCCAGACAGCGCACACAACGGGCACGCTGATCAAGATAATACCCGCTCTCCATCTGTCCTGATGGCAGCTGATTCAAATGAATGACAAGCACGCGTTTAGCACATTGTTCGCGTACTGCACAATCTCTGCAATAAACCCTCCGCCCACAAGCTACCAGGTCCTCGACAATGATTGACCTATCAAGCTCTGGAGACAACCATACCGACCTGTTTGACGTGGCTCGAGGCTACCATGCGGAATGCATTTGGAAACATTACAAATCCCCCTCCCCCCAGCGAGCGTGACCTACAGTGTTTTTTCCTAACCTCAACATTGGCCTTCCCTGCGGTCAAACACACACCCTGATTTTGTGCAACTCCCCAATTGATCACCATGGTCATTCTAGAATGTCTAATCGAACGATGCATCTCGAACTAGATAGGTTAGCCCTTTCACGCCTCCGTCAGTCCGCTTTCGACCCCTCGAGGTTTTAATCTCCGTTCTACCCCTTAGTACTTTGCACATTTCTGGCCTGCCGTACTGCTTCTTGTTGCGCTCGCCGTTTTCCCCGGTATCCCAATCATAGCACGCGCCTCATCGGCACTTGTACCAACACTTCCCACAATACTCTGGAAAGCCGTCACAAAATCAGGCACCGCAGACGGCGGACCTCTTCTAAACTCCCTCGTCAACATCCTTACCCATGCTCTCAATACTGTGTGGCTCCCCGTGCGGCTCCATGTGAAGCTACCAATTCAATGGTGACAGTTGCTTAACCGTGGCCTTGGGCGACCTCGGAGTGATGACACTCATGCTATACCGCACGCCGAAGCAAGGTATTGGTGTGTCGCGGGTCGCTACCACTATCGTTTATGTAGTGGTAAGAGTGCTCTGTCCGCACCGTCAAAAATATCTGCAGTATCGCAGGACAGTACGGTCATCCCGTTGGTGACATGCTCCACCCCTCGCCTACTCCTTCTCTACCGCGGCCGGGGCGGCGGCAAGCACACGTCAAGAGAAACGGACATGGATCCCCAAGAGGGTCGGAAAACGTTTTGAAAATGGCACCGAATGGTCTTTCAGGACGCGGTCAGTCTGGGTCTGATCATGTGGACGTTGTTGAACTGACAGGGTGTGCGTTGGCCTACAATCGTCTGGCGGCTTGGCAGTGTCATCATCTGACGCTTGCGCAGCTGCGATGCAGACGAAGTACTACTCAAACGGTGAGTCGGTGAGTTGCGCGAAATCCAGCGCATCCCGAGGTTGTTGCCAAACGAACAAGTGTTTGGCCTAGAAGAAAAGGAAACTCGGAAAGCAAAGGCGACGACAAAATGCAGTGAGATGTGGCAAAGTTGGTGAGAGAACAAGGGGGTTGTTCTCGCCATCGTGTTCGAGTGAAGGTGCTTATCGATATCGGCTGCTTGTTCGCTTCAGAATTCTTTGCTGCTGTAGTGCTACTGCCAGGCAGATATTTAATGCATGCAATTACAGTTGTCTTCACGTTGCATTCGGCCAACTTGTCAACACGATGATGCCTTTACACAAGCCTGATGCTGAAAAAAAAGTATGATCTGATCCTGGCTCGAACAGGAGACCTTCTGTGTGTTAGACAGATGCGATAACCAACTACGCCATCAGACCAACGATTTTCCGTTCGTCGAAAAAATACATCTGGGTAGTATGAATCGCCAGTAATTGCAAAGTCCTCAATGCTACAATGTCCACGGCAACCCGACAAATTTGAAGGTCGTTCGTCCATATTTAATTTTACAAATTATGTTTTTCATCCTCAACATCCCGGCGTAGTCTCTCCATGTAGATATAGGTCACAATGATGTGATCTACCATGTGCGCTACCTCGGGTGCGACCTCAAGAAACGGAGGATGCGACGGTTTCCTGATGCCAAGGTTCCGTCCGTGAAACTTGACAAGATGTGCTCTTGCGTGTTTCGTTTCGTGCTTGAGCTGGCGTGAAAAACAAACAAAAAGAAAGCATAACACGTCAGAAGATCCCGTGAACGAGGAATCAGATGCGTCCAGAAACGGGGAGGGCTTGACATTACCCAGCAGTACCTGAAGCCTACTTTCCACTTGTACGTCCGGCCATCCGGGCCAGTAAAATATCGGCCCCTACATGAATACCATTTTGTTGGTGGTGAACCTGGAGAGGAATCGAGTTGACTCAGCATACCATGAATATGGTCGTCTATACAGAATCCGGTCTGCTGTCATCTCCCGCTGGCCAAATAAAAATTTGGTCTTTTTCACCCGGTGCCATTCAATGACACAGAGAACTTCGGGAGCTCTGTTCCTTCTTCCTCTGTGATACTTGGTGATGGTGGTCACTTGCTTCCATCCTCGCGGGGTAGAGATGGTGTAGAGCTTGTTGCCTTGTTCATCGGATATGTCCGTGTTTTTGTAGTAGGAGTTACTGAAGATGAGACGCATGGTAGTAAGGGCGTAGGACTGAGTGGAGAATCGTTTGGACCATTCTGTGCAGTCTCGGTGGGTTTTATCGGACGGTCTCACTGACCGCGTGAGGTGTTCCAAACGGACTAAATTTAGAGCAATGCAAGAGCAGATCATGATCAAGTTATCGTCAGCAAGTTGTCAGATTGTCAATCAGGATGACCTCATCGACAGGTGTGCTGTGGAATTCCTGGCAGCCATCGTCATCCACGGAGGGGTAAAGACGACGAGAGCGGTTGGCAAAGGGCCATACCTGGCGGGCCCCTGAGCATGAGAATATTGGTAGATGTCAAGAATCACCTCCGCGTGCGGGAAATTCGACTCACAATAGTCTGCCGCTGGCGGTCATTTTCTCACAGAGTCGGAATTGAACGTTTATTAGGGGTGTCCCCGACACTAGTAGATTAAATAATTGACCTGGGCCTGGCACACCTGAAAACTTACTTTTAGTCTACCGGGGCAGTCGGAGAGATTGGGGCGGAGGCCGACTTAGCCTAACTACACTTCGAGTCCCGGACGTGACGCACGGCGAGTATGTGAAACCAAAAGGCTTCAAATTCCAGTGTTCGAGGTCAATCAAGCGTGGTAACTTGGTAATTATATTACGTACCTCACTACTCAGTACTCAGTCACGATCATCCACTCTCTGCGTTGAACATACACCACAATGTCGATGCAGATTTTCGGCGAAGAGGTAACAACATTTCGAAAAGACGGGCTTCAGCACGGTGCTGACTGCGTTATTAACAGGCAACTGAAGAAAAAGCCGAAAATGCACGTCTCTCCTCTTTCGTCGGCGCCCTCGCTGTCGGCGACCTCGTCAAGTCCACCCTTGGACCCAAGGGCATGAACAAGATCCTTCAATCCATGTCGACGGGGGACATCAACGTGACCAACGACGGTGCCACGATTCTTAAATCCATCCAACTCGACAATGCGGCAGCCAAGATTCTCGTCAACATCTCCAAAGTCCAAGATGACGAAATCGGAGACGGGACGACGACTGTGTGTGTTTTGGCCTCGGAGCTGTTGAGAGAGGCCGAAAAGTTGATCGCAATGAAAATCCATCCCCAAACGATCGTGGAGGGATATCGGCTCGCGAGCAGGGCAGCATTGGACGCGTTGGAAAAGGCGGCGGTGGATCACGCGTGCGTATCCTAATGCTTTTTTGATCTCATGATTGCGTATGCTTCACAGATCCGATATTGAGTTGTTTCGTCAAGATTTGTTCAACATCGCCAGGACGACTCTCTCATCAAAAGTCCTCTCCCAGGACAAGGATTACTTTGCGAACCTTGCTGTCGATGCCGTCCTTCGGCTGAAGGTAGTGACGATTGCTGTATGGGACCCTGTGCTCTGCCTGAACACCATTATGGCAGGGCTCGACAGACCTTGAGCACATTCAGATCATCAAAAAAGTCGGCGGCAAGCTGACAGACTCATATCTAGACGAAGGTGCGAATGCTTCTTGATTGTGCATGGAGCATCCCTCTAATGATATGACAGGCTTTATCCTTGACAAATCAATCGCAGTAAACTCGCCGAAGCGAATGGAGAACGTCAAGATCTTGATCGCCAATACATGTAAGCTTCCCATGTTACGTAGTTCGAACCATACTGATTAGCAACGGTTTTAGCCATGGATACCGACAAGATCAAAGTTTTTGGTGCTCGTGTAAAGGTCGACTCTACGGGTAAACTTGCGGAACTCGAACGTGCAGAACGAGAAAAGATGAAGGCAAAAGTGGAAGCGATTGCAACCCACGGCATAAACTGTTTCGTCAACCGGCAACTCATATACAACTACCCCGAATCCCTGCTTGCGGAGAAGGGCATCATGGTCATCGAGCATGCAGATTTCGAGGGCGTTGAGCGTCTGTCACTCGTGACTGGCGGTGAGATTGCAAGTACGTTCGATCGACCCGATCTCGTGCAACTTGGGAGATGTGAGTTGATCGAGGAGATCATTATTGGCGAGGATAAGGTAATGAAGCATCCCTTGCCGTGACTTCTACCTGATTGAAAGTCGTAGCTCATCAAATTCTCTGGCGTTGCTGCTGGTGAAGCATGTACTGTTGTCTTGCGGGGTTCCACGAACCAGATGGTCGACGAAGCTGAACGCTCCCTACATGATGCGCTCTCAGTGTTATCGCAGACAGTGAAGGAAACCCGGATTGTCCTTGGAGGTGGATGTTCTGAGATGCTGATGAGCTGCGCGGTTGACGAGGCAGCACGGAAGGTCAAGGGCAAGAAAGCTATCGCAGCAGAGGCGTTCGGGCGGGCGCTGAGGCAAATCCCTACCATCTTGGCTGACAACGCGGGATATGATTCGAGCGATCTTGTAGCACGGTTGCGGGCGGCGCACTACGAGGGTCAGCCAGATGCTGGACTTGGTATGTAGTATTTTGCGGCGTTCCTTCCCCTCGACTAATTTACACCCCGTCAGACATGAACGAGGGTACAATCGGCTCGATGAAGACACTTGGCATCACGGAGAGTTACAAGCTGAAACGGCAGGTTGTTCTCAGTGCTACAGAGGCTGCAGAAATGATCATTCGGTTGGTCATGACTTATGTCAAATAACCTCAGTTACTCATTTGAATGCAGGGTGGACGACATTCTTCGCGCAACCCCTCGAAAGCGGGAAGCAGTATAAGCAGGCGTTACCTGTGATTAACGACGTTGCTAATAGATATGTTTTCATGGTTCCCGGAACCAAAGTCATTTGTCGAGTCAGGGAGTCCGTTGTTTCCACTAAGAGGCTGATCTGGGTAGGTATCCTGTCGGTTTCAGTTTACGCCACGGTGTTAGAGCGCCTGGGCAAATTCAAGATCAAGGGCCACGACCAATCCTTTGTCGATTGCATTCACCAGAAAGCTGGGGTCAACAAACGCATTCATGAACTGTACGTATTGGAGTGCAGGCTTATGGACTGAGAAAGGTGGACCTAGTCCATAACATTTGAAAGCCATCGAGAATTATAACATTCTTGCCGGGTAGTGAGGCTCACTACAATGTTAGTAATTCGGTGTCGGCATCTGTTTCAGAGTTTAGATTGGCACGGTCATGCTCGACGAGCCAGTTCCGTCTTGCAAGACAGCAACGATACTCGCATCGACCTCACTTGAATCCCAGTGAATCCACTCGGACGCGAATACGGCAAACCCCATCGGTCGACGGTATTCTCGGTCTGGTCTAATGAAAAACAGGTAAGAATGGCAGCAACAAGATTCCATTTAGCGTCTTCATGAGAGTCCAAGACTGTTCCCCTAGAAAAGCTTAGCCTCACACTTCGCGGGTGGCAACTTGTTTCCCGACCGGCGCAATATTATTTATCTCCGCAGCCCAGAGATTCAACGCTGGCTCGCTCACTGCCACTTGACTAGGACTCGCAATGCTTCAGCGTCGCTTCGTCCTCGAACCCGATACAGACCACCCACTCTACACCATTGCCAAACAGTTCTGGCGCGAAGAATTGGAGGCAAACTGGCATGACCCAGACGCATTTACGCTCATCCTCTTACACTCTACCAGCTTTCACAAGGAAACCTGGGAGCCTACTTTGCGACATCTCTTTGATGGCGTACTCACGCGCCGGTGTCGCCCCGCCACTCCAAAGATCAAGTGTGCATGGGTCATCGAATGTCCCAATCACGGCGAATCCGCCACACTGAACGAGCCCGCGCTCCAACGTTCCCCATTTTACCGTACTTGTGAGTGTCCAAATCACTTGCTGTTCGGAACGCTGATCATCCATCCCCTCTGATCGTGTCCAGTCGGGTGCGAAAAATATGCTGAAGCAGCACATCGCTTCATGCTACGTGGCCCCACATTTCCCACCCCAGTCGATTTTCGGCACGAAAAACTCGTCGGGATCGGCCATTCGCTTGGAGGCGTGGGCATGTCCGTTTGACACAATGCGTGCATGCACATCTGTTCAACTGGTACTCTAGATCCATCTTGCCGACGCTCGCGCCTACAATTCCTTTCTGCGCCTTGATCTTGATCGAGCCTTTGCTTAGTCCTGAAGGGATAGACAAATTGGGGGACCTCAAAGCAAATCTCATCCATAGCGCATACGAACGGCGCGACGTGTGGCCTAGTCGCCAGTGCGCGTCGATGTATTTTCGAGAAAGAACGAGTTGGGACCCGATCGTCTTGGACAACTACATAGTAATTCGTCTGCTTTCATGTCATGTGGGGGTACAAACGGACTTTTCTTGCACAGAAATATGGCCTGAGGACGTGCAAACAGGTCGGACATGAAGCAGAGAATCACGCGGTGACATTGGCATGCTCACGAGAAGAGGAATTGGTGGGTATGTGTTTCTGTGTATTGCAAGACCTAACGTGTGGGATTACTTCTAGACCATGTATCGGGATTTGACTGGTCCCGAGAGAGGCATCGAGTCATTGAACAAGTTGTCCGCAACGATACCCGTTGGGGTGATTTTTGGTGACAAAAACGACTATGTGTAAGTATGCTTGCCAAGGCATAATTTAGAGGTACTAACGAACCACAGACCCCGCGGCGTGCAAGACGCTCTCGTCGATCCAGCCTCGGGACGACGCATTCAGGCGGTGAGGCGCATCGAAGGGGTGGGGCACTTGGTCTGTCCGTGGCATGTCTAGTCGGACATCTTGCTCATAGCGACTTGGTTTCAGATCCCCCAACACATACCGGCCGAATTGAGCCGGGTTCTTCTTGATGTCTGGAGCGGACTGCTTACACCCAATAACACTTCAAGCAAGCTCTAACCGACGTTACGCTGGACTGCTGAGAGAGGGTCGTGTCATGATTTCACAGACGATGTAGTCGAGATGGCATGCGCACATTGTTAGCTCTAGAGCTATTCTTTACTTGTAGACACCAGACAGGCCCGTGAGAAATAGCATCTACCAACTTTTCTTTGACTTGAACAAACTTCAAGGTTGTTCATTTTCACCCTGAGATGGCCACCGATTTCTGGGCAAGTTCACACTAGTGCGCGGGTTGGGTCAAGTCCTCACGCAGAACGTATCTCACGGCGCCCGTGTTAGCAAGCGATGGATCGTTGACCGTGCAACACTCCAGCAAGCTCGCGTCGACGACCTCCAGTACGTCGACGACCCCGAATATTTTACATACTTTACCATCTTCTTCGCCGATGGTGCGTCAAGCATCTCTTTTCCACTCGTCAGTCGTCTAATGTGTTTGGGACGTTGAACAGTCATCACAAAGTTGGGCAAGAAGCTGAATTTCCGACAACGCGTGATCGCAACGGCGATCGTCTTCTTTCGCAGGTTTTACATCAAGAACGCCTATTGCGAAACTGATCCGTTCATCGTCATCGCCGCCTGCTGTTATGTCGCTGGGAAAGCAGAAGAGTCGCCCATGCATATCAAGAACGTCGTCGCGGAAGCTCGTTTGTTCTTTAGCCGTGCGTCTCGTCTTCTAGGCGTGGCTTTCGTACTCGTCTCACAGTACTGATGGATGCAGAGCAACCTTTTGGGGTCAAGTCGTTCCCATCTGACAACTCAAAGCTGGCAGAGATGGAGTTTTACCTCGTTGCTGATTTGGAATGCGACTTGACCATCTTTCATCCCTACCGGACGCTCACGGCACTGTGCAAGAAGGAAAGTGCGAGTGAATCGACGGCTGAGGCGGGGGAGGTAGGCGCAGAGGTGGACGACGGGCCACGGTATTGGGGCACGGGCGAGGGACGACTAGAGCTGAGCGACGATGCACTCCAAATTGCATGGTACGAGCATCTCATTCCTCTTTTTTTTTCGTTGTGTGGAATTCCGGACAACACTCAATGACGACTTTCAGGTCCATCATCAACGATACCTACCGATCCGACCTATGTCTCTTATATCCCCCACACCTCCTCGCCATCACAGCCCTCTACCTCACCCTCGTTCTACACGCCCCCACCAGGGACCTCGTCCTACAAAAACAATCCTCGAACACGTCCAACGACGCCCACGCCAACCCACTCCGGCGATCCTCCCGCCAAGCGTCCAACGCGTCCATGGAATCCAAGAAACCGCAGGACATCATCGGCTTCTTTGCCGGCTTGAACGTGTCCATGTCGCTGGTCGCTACGATCGCGCAAGAGATCATCTCGCTCTACTCGGCTTGGGAGCGCTACCGAGAAGATGGGGACGCGAGCGATGCTAGTACCGCGCGGGGTGCGTTTCAGGGAGCGGGGTCGCCGTATTCGTCGTCCACGACGACGACAACTGCGAGGGGGAGTTTGAAACGGACGCTGTCGGAGAGTCGGAGTGCGAGTCATAGTCGGGTGGGGACGCCTGCGGAAGGGACGGACGAGCCGAGGGGGATGGGCGGAGTGGGCGTGGTGACGCCGTTGATGCTCGTCCAGCTGTTGACGCGGATGCGCGAGAACAGGGTGTCTGATCTTGCGCATGCGACTGGGCGACCTGTCGTCGTGGACAAGCGGTTGGAGCGGACACAAGCGGCGGGGTGACGCGGAGTACACTCGTTCACGGACGAGGGGTGGAAAATCAACCGGATAGAATACAAAAGATCTGTACGAGGAGATGGATACAATCCACCCATCACTTGTGTTGCTTGAGAAGTAGAGCATGCCCATAAACCTTGTCCCTCGTTTCCCTTAAGTTAGCTCTTCTACACATGCCGGCGGCGAGGCGCGATTGACGATCTCCAGCTCGAAACCATCCGTCATCGCACGTCTCTCAAACACCATTTTCTCACTGCGACCTGTCCGGTGCAACGTCCACCCACCATGTCGACTAGGCTGCCCGTCCTCGTCGTAGTTTTCCCGAAAACTGATCACCAAGCGTGGAATGAGCACCGAGGCTTGGTTTTGCGTGTACGCGGTGACGACGGCATAGTAGGTCGACTGGTCGTGTGGGGCAAGGTCAGTAGTAGACGCAAAAAAAGCGGGACTCGGATGCGCTGCGACTTACGTTTCCCGGGCCCCAGGCGATGATCATCAACAAGATCGTCGCGAGGACGTTTCTAAATGGACATTGTCAACGAAGCCCTCCCACACATACATACGCCAACCAACGGACGGGAAGACGTACAAAAAGAAATAGACGATGCTGTTTCTCAGGAGCACGCCCATCAAGTCGCTGACCTTCCACTTGTGCAATATCCGCCGCATGTCAAGGGCATGCATGATGAAACCTCCCACGGCGAGCAAGAACAAGAGCGAGTTGGTGACAATGGTGAGAACGTCCCATGCAAATGGAAGTGAGCTGGTCGTATTGACGTTCAGGTCGCAGACATAAAATCCAGAGAGAATATGTTCGGTCGCTGTGGGTGTCAATCGACGTGAGTGGAAGCGTGACTAGAGAGCATAGGAAGGATCTTTTTTTTTAAAAAAGGAGACGAACCAGAGATGCCGCTCTGTGGACCGAGGTTGACGACGACGACCGCGAGCCCAAGACCGATTCTTGTCAGTATCATCACGACCAGGATGACCAGAACGATTTTTGACCCCAGGTACATGGCATACACGCGCACGGCCATCACCACTGGATATGTGGATTAGAATGCGGCGACGTCTTGGTCATAATGACTGACTATTTCCGACGATTTTATCCACAAAGGCCCCAGAGTTGGCGAACCTGTCGACCGCGACACCTACACAAGTATCTCAGCACACAGGGTGGTGCTAGCCTAGAGTGTTGTTCCTACATCTGTGAGTAGGGAAGTAGTGCATCCAGTCATCATTGTATGCCGATTAGGAGTGTCCACCTACGCCTACAAGCAAAAAGATTGATCGCATATCCACCGTGTGAGAAACGGAGGCTTACTGATGGTGTCATTGGCATGTTGGCATCGACTATATGTTGGTCGTCAGGCATGCATGTCATTCTCGATAGGCAGTACATTTACACGCCCAAAAGTTCCTGAACGAAGTAAGTCAGATGACAACCTGGTTCATACACAGGCTATGCTTACAAGGCAAGGGCTATCCCTAGATAACGGACCTGTCATAAGTTTCAGTAAGCACGTGCATGTCAGCAATGGTATATGCGCGCAACGCAAGGCAGTATCAATGAAAGCAATCCACAATAATGTAAATGACATGAATGACCATCGTCTTCGCTGTACCAGGGCAGAACGCCCGTCTTTAGTGCAAGGCATGAATCCAGTCATCATCCAAGGGCATACCCAGACGTATTCTATCTGTGTTGGTCTGAGGATCACTCTGTGAACATACGTACGTCGCAGGACTCACCTCTCTTGGAAACATGAGGACTGGCGAGGACACGTGTGATCAGAAGACAACATCGCGACGAGGAAACATACTCGAGTCATAGCAAACGAGTGCAACGGCAGCCGCTAAAGTCGATGAAATGAGAATGATACACGGGACATTCAGCGGATCATGGAAAGAAAGCAATGCATACCATCACACCAGTTGGCCAGTTGAATGGCCGCAATGACAGGAAACCAGACGGAGGAATTGTCTGTTACGACCGAGTCACCCATCGTCGCAGTTCAAGTCAGAGGGGATAGAGAAACAAGAAACAGAAACTTTACCGACTTCAACACGACACACATCACTGAAACACTAAGACCCTGTTATGCTCAATGGGGTAAGAGTTGATCATTCTTGTTGCGTTAGAACTGCACAGTAATACCTTTGTCATATTTCACGGTTATTATAAAGATGGGGCTCGTGATTTCATGATTTGTAGTCTCGTTGTCATACCGTGGGAAGGTTGAGGATCTAATGAATACCCAACACTCGCGACCGTCAGTACAACTGGTCGTGTTTCGAGTAACTGGACACGATTTTTTGTTATAAAGTTCAAGGACGACGAGACAGATCATGATAACGGATCATGCCGAGGCTTCATGTTTGGTGTTCACGGGATTCGGAACTGGAAAGGAACACACAGCCTTCGGTTAGAGAGCTCGTGATTGATCAGGCTGAGGTAGGATCACTCAGCAGACGATGATGAAGCATACTTAAAGCTCGTCGAGGCTCAGAACCGTGACCATCCAAGATGTCGCTCCCACCGTTCGACCGCACCGATCAAACCCAGTTCACCGAAGCACCCAACCCGACGTGGGCGTATTGTCAACCGCTTGACAGTACGCCTGCGGGCCGGGCATGGCTGGAAGGCGAGGAGCAGGGATGGCAAGTTATCAATACGGCCGAGTACGATCGAATGTAAGGCACCTCACGTCTATCTCATCGATCAACGTAATTTGAACATTTGTATGACAGGATGCTGTACAAACTAATGATTAGTGGCATCGTGCCTAGGCCCATTGCATTTGTTTCCACTATTTCTGAAGGTGGCATCGAGAACTTGGCACCGTTTAGGTACATACGGATCATTTCCTCAATCCTTATATTGATCGTCGTGTTTTCCCAATTATGCAGTTGGTTTAACATGGTGAGTCGCTATCTTTGACGATCGTGCTGTATGACTCTGAGTACGCCTGCTCACGCCTGGTGTTCAGGTGGGCAACTGGCCGCCCCTCGTGTCATTTTGTTGCTCGAACGGACCTGCCCGGATCAAAGACACAACAAATAATGTCAAGAACAGCAAGGGTTTCACAGTGAACATCATCAGTGAACCATTCGTAGAGAACGCAAATGTCACGTCGATAGACTCCCCCTCGGGCTTTGACGAGTGGTCCATCAGCGGACTGACCAAAGCACCCAGTGTGAGATAGTTTCGTCCATCTCATGTAGAATACCTAACCATGCACATGCATCACAGGTGCACGTCAAGGCATCCAGAGTCAAAGAGAGCGCATTCAGCATGGAATGTGAACTCTTCCAAGCGATCGATATCGTGCATCCCACCACTGGAGAATGCACGAGCACTCTCATACTGGCGCACGTCAAGTATATCCATGTTCGCAACGACATGCTGACCGAACGCGGGACGGTCGACCCCATCAAATTCAAGCCTGTTGCGCGCTTGGGAGATATATCCTACGCCAGACTCGGCGATATATTCAGGATACCCCGTCCTGTCTGGGCCACGGAGGAGAGTAACATACAAACAGCCATACAGCGGCTTTAGAACAGGAAACGGAGGCACGTCGTACTGTTTGAAGAACAATACAAGTAGTAGACCCAGGTCCCAAACTGGGCGCGTTGTGGCTAGGCAAGGAACGAGCATAGCCACAACGCATGGTCTTTGGACCAGCGGGCGAAGTGGCTCTCACGCCTCTTGCTCCCGAGCCCTTCGCCCAGGTTTTCGTCGCCCGTACACGGCTCGGTAGAGAGCTTCGTCACTTCGCTCCTTGGTGCTTGGACGTCATTTTTAGTCACTCCTTACAGTCCTTCTTTTCTTTACCATTTCCCTTCTTCTGTTTTTTCCCTTCTGTCACTCGAAACCACCTTAGTCGCTCAACATGGACCAGGAGAATCCCATGCCGGATTTCGCGGATGAGGAGGCGCGTCCTCTGCGTGAAGCGCTCGGGTTAGCATTTGGATGGGACGAAAACCAAGCAATCCAGCACCTGGAAGCCACATGGCGCAACAATCAGGAAGTCCCAGAACCTCGAGACCCGCCACCAGGGAATGACCAAGCTCCTCCCCAAGGCGGGCCCCCACAGGTGAGGCTCGATGAGCTGGTTCAGCAGCCGGAACAGCCGGAGCAGCCTCAGGAGAAGAAGAAGCCTACTATTGCTGACTTCGAGGAAGATGAGCCCCCGCCAAACGCCATCGCAGCGAGGCCATCGCAGTACGCACTCCAGAAGATCGCCACCTTTGAGTACGTAGAACTATGGTACTTCACGCGGGAAGGATGCTTCGAAGCCACCAAACAGTCTCGCTCGCAGGCAGACGATGCCTTCGGACTCCTCGCAACCAATGAAGTCCTCACGCTCCGCCCGGTCGCGTCCGTCAAAGCATCCAGAAATGCCAAGGCGGACCATGAGCTCTCCCTCACGGAGATGCTCCAAGCCCGTACCTCTTTCCTCGAACACTTGAAAGAAGCTGGCTGGCCGAACAAACACATCTCGGCTTTATTCACCTTCTTCTGGACGCTGGAATCACACCCTTTCCGTCTCTCGATGCGGCGGGGAGACCGCATCCTGGCCACGTACGCGGCCAAGGTCAGACGACACTGGCATGACAAATTGAAGCTCGGAGGAGCCTTCAACATCGCCAAGATAAACGATGCTTTGCTCCAACAAGTTGCCGTGGAAGTCAACGACGAAGCGCTTGGCAAGGTCAGTACCTCACCATTGAGACACTTTTGTTACTCACGAGCGCTTCACTTGCATTACTTCCCATTCCGATTCATTGTTCTTTCTTCGGGCTCGTGCGTGGACGCCTCCTGTCATGCTCGCCTGCACAGGTTGAGAGCCTCATGACCTCACAGGCGTCCTCACCTACAGCCAATCGGCGAGCACGACGTGCTTACAATCCTCGGGTCGAACCCGGTCGCGAGCGCCGCCGCGATTCTCGCTCCCTCTCCCCTCCGCTGCGATTTCGTGGCTCTAACGGGACGAGCAGAGACTTTAATTATTCTCCCACGGACTCGAAGCCCTCCCAGAGGCGCTCGTCCCGAGACAGTTCACAAACCAAATCAGCGTGCCCAGCGTGCCTCGGTCGTCACCCGCACGACATCAACCGTTGCTCCATCGAACAGTTATGGGACGGCACAGCAGCTTATGCTAGACGTTCCCCTGAGGGCCGTCTCGTCAACCCCGCCAGGGACATCCTCTGCAATGATTGGCAAAAACCCCAAGGATGTTCGCGTCCTCACAGCAATGCAAAACACGCGTGCTCCGGATGCGGCAGCCCCTCTCACGGCATTCAAAAATGCCCTAAAGCGCAGCCGCGAACTAGCGGTAACCCCATACCAGCCTGAGGCCTGGCGAGATTTCCTCTCGCGCGCAGGGCTCACGGCGCGTTACCCTAACGTAGCCGACGGGCTTTTACATGGCTTCCGCGCATTCATGCCACCTTTATCCCAAACCTTCTCCCCGCCTAATCACCCATCAATTACTCAATTCGCGTCCATCTTCATGGACATTGTACAAAAGGAATTGGACAAACAACGGTACATAGGCCCGCTCACCGCGAGCGAAGTAGAACAAGTCGTTGGACATTTCCAGACCGCTCCCCTTTCCCTAATACCAAAGCCTGGTAGGCCCGGTAAATACCGCATGATTCAGGATCTCTCGCACCCGAGACAATCCACATCTATACTGTCGATAAATGCCCAGTTATCCCCAGACGATTTCACGGCCCCATATAGTACTTTCCCCATAGTAGCATTGCTCCTCTCCTCCCTCCCACCCGGCTCACAAGGTGCAGTCAGAGACGTAGCCGAAGCGTACCGTACAATCCCCGTGCATCCATCTCAGTGGCACGGACTAGTCGTTCGAACGTCAGATTCTCACTTCGCCATAGATACCTCGTTAGCTTTCAGTTTTGCCCCTTCCGCAGGCATTTACGGTAATGTAGCGAGTGCAGGCACAGACATCATGCGTTTCGTTGGGATCGGGCCCATTTTACGATGGGTCGACGACCATTTCTTTCTGCGCATCCCTAGAGCGCACCTCCAAGACTACAACGAAGTGCGGCGCAACACCGCTAAGCGCATCCGAGAACAAGGAGGTGCATTCGTCTCGGGCGGTCGCTTTTCATTCAAAGGGGCCGTGCTCCCGGACGGAGTCACAGAGGAGTTTGATGAGGACTGCGCCTTCCCCTTACGGGATTTGATGTCCTCAAAGCCCGACGACGATGCCAACTCGCTCTACACCTACAGCTTCGAGGACATAGACAACATTTCGGCTACCTTAGGCATTCCATGGGAACCCGCCAAGGACATCCCGTTCTCCTCGAAACCCACATTCATCGGCTTCTCGTGGGACCTAGAAGCACGCACCGTGACCTTGGCGGAGCCAAAACGGCAGAAATACCTCACTGCGCTCCAAGATTGGGCAGCCAACAGAACGCATACGCTGCACGAGGCACAAAAGCTCCTCGGCAAGCTGTCTCACGCGGCGCAGGTATTCCCGGAAGGGTGACCTTACCTCACAAACCTCGAGGCCACCCTTACCATCTTCGGTGCCAAACCGTTCGTCCCACACACCCCCCCCCGGGGCGCGCCGGGCGGGGTAGAATGGTGGACCGGGCGACGAAGCGAGCAGGCGCCCCCGGC